>SNQJ01S0018427.1:57419-72198 GCA_010110895.2 Picea sitchensis | reverse complement strand
CATGGCACGATCGACATCTAAAGAAAAAATAGATTAAAATTGGTGACTTGGTACTTCTTTATGACAACAAACTCAAAGGAAAGTCGAGGAAAGTGGAAACCACATGGTTAGGGCCCTATGTAATTGAATATATGAAATCGACTATAGTGGTATAATGAAGAACACTTTAAGGAAATCTTTTGGATAATGTATTCAATGGTGCTTAGCTTAAGAAGCACCACCAATGAGACAAAAATATAATAGTTCATTGGTGAAAACTCCCTTAGGGCTGCCAATGGGAAGGGATCTCTCTAAAAACCATTTGGTGGTAGTCAGACCCTTAAAAAGAATAAAAATAAAGAAACAAAGAAAAATTCTAATAGTGAAAACCCTTAGGGGTGCTATTATATAGCAACTTAATTGAAAACCTATTAATCTAGCGAGTAGACTCTTGAAAAAAAACCACAATAAGAAAATTGGTCAGGGAGAAATTGGTTAAAAATTGTCTTAGGATGGAAATTTATTTGATAACCCCTAACCAACCACTAACCAGTAATAAGTAGAAATTTCTCTAGATCGTGGCAGCCAATTGGGATCAAGTGAAGGCAGTGGATGAAAATCTCAAAGAAAACAATCAACACATGTTTAATCAATATGATAAGTTTGAAGAACAAATTCATCTAGATCTATCAATGACCTTAGGAACATGATGACATCATAGGGAGGAATGGAGATTATGAATATCAAATACCAAACAAATTTCAAAGGAAGAAAAGGTGGAAGAAGGAAGTGACGATGCAAAGAGAAAGTCGACCACAAAAAAAAAACCACACACAACAGACTTAATGCACTTCATTAACACAAAAAATCGTCGAAATAATACTCACATGCATGAAGAACCTATATTTAGACCCAAATCTGCTATAAATATCATGTGCAATGAACCACTAATCACATTGCAAGGTGGTTCAATGAATACACCTAAGTCTAATAAGTTGTGAGTTCCTAAAAACCTTAACACAAAGTTTAGAAACCCCTCCCTATTAAGGAAATTAGTCATAGGTAAAGCAGAATAACACATTAGCAAAGTTTCACCAAAGATGAGGTGACAAGTTTAGACAAAGCAACAGTTGGTTGAACCTCACACTAAGAAGAGGTTCGACGTGCACAATGCATTCGAACTTGAAGTTAGAATGAATAATATATGATAAGTGAAATGGAGGAAATTGATTGGGAAAAATATTAGTTGAAGTTTTCCAAATGGGGCGTAGTTGGTGGGAAATGGAGAAAAGAAACATTGGTGCTTGAAAAATACTAAATCAGGTCATATATGAGAGTGACCCAAGTCGTGGGATTCGATGGATTGAAGGAAGAAATTGCAAAGCTCATAATGTTTTAGTATAACCATGGTTGACTATGGCTTGAACAACCCATTGCAATAACGTCTAGTTTAATTCAATGACTCACCAGTCTACCCAACAAAGAAGCCCCGATCCCCAAGACAATATATATAACAACTTGGATCCAAAATTTCATAGGGAGCATGACAAGAAAGAACTCCCAGGGTTTGGTCATCATCTAGGTGATCAACCAACATTTTAAATGGGCATGTATCATAGTCTCTTTATGCTTGACTTCATTTGGTTGAGCATTCAATGTCAAGCTAAACATGTTGGAATCCATAGGTTAGATGGTCAAGCATATAAAGGTTTTAAATTGGGCCAAACATGTTGCTAAAATTTTAAGGACAAATTGTGAAGAATGGCAGGAGTTGAGAAAGGTTATTAGGTATCCATGACTATTAATTTGGGTTGCCAAAAGTCCAGTCTATCCAATAGATGAAATGGCCTTTACTGGGTCAATAACCCCATCTATGTTTAATTTTTAATGTTTTACATTTTACTAGAAAGGCACTACAAAATGTCAGAAGGTATTTACCCCCAACAGTCCAAATACAGTTGGCACCTAACTTCACAAAAGTTTGGTATTCACATAGTGTAGTTGTATAACCCAAAGAGATTGATTACAAGTCGATAGTCGAAGAGTTTTTCGCTAAATAAACATAAGATTCAAATACCCTTACACTAGTTCCACTTCTCACTTCAACCACCGTTACTGACATAATCACAACCTTGAAAAATGGAGAAGTCAATGAGGAATAAGAAGTAGTGGCATATACTATACCTCTTGTAGTATAGGAAGGATCGACATGAAAATACCCTATCAAGACGTCAACTGTGAAGAATCAAATTACAGAGATAAAAACACTAGTTGAATCATTCAATCAGTCGACAAAGGATAACTTGCAAGCACTTATCCAAGGAATTGAAGACATAAAATTTGAGGAACACAAAATCAAGAATAAGTTAGAGAAAGTCACACAATAGGTACTCAGAGTAGATATAGATTATCGACGTAAAGTGACGCAGGAGAAAGCCAAGAAAATAAAACTAGTACTAGAGTCAAGTGTTGGGGATCTAGTACGCTAAAGCAATGGAACAAGCCAATAATATCATCATTGGATAATTAAGGAACAACATCACAATAGAGAAGTAGACATAGATACTATTGGAAAGGATGCACAAACAACAAACATAAAAATAAGTTAAGGATGCTAAAGTATCTACTAGTATAGCTAAGAAAAACTGAACATAGAAAAGCAAACTAAAAACCAAAATACCATGGATATATTAGTAAAAGATCAATCTAACCAAGGAGTCGTTACCTACAAAATTGACCCCTATAGAGTAAGAGAATTTCGCACAATCAATTATTCCACAACAATCGATTGTACAGACTTCACAACCCCAGTCAACTTAACAACCAACCTAACAACAAGAAACATAATAGTAAGAGGAATCAACCCAATAATAGACTCAACAACAAACTCAGGAGAAAACCAAACAACAAGATCAAGGAGCAGACCAACCAATTGATGAGCAACTACCTTCCACCCCACTGATGGATTGCCTACCGACATACCTCCCACCAACCCAAGATACTCCATCCAAATCATCTTCACAATAGCCTGCAAAAATGTGAACAACAATACCGAAAACAACTCGATCACATAAACAAAAGGGTCATGCCAAAGACGGAGACAAGAAACACAAAGGACCAAAGGTCTTTACAACCTTTCAACCACAAGGGGATTCCAATGATACTTCAAAGGTAATCTTCGACTCCACAAATGTTATTTATGGAGAAATTTTGGACTTGTATCATGAAATCAGTAAGGAAATCATGATGAGATGGAGAGCCTCTTCCATAGGAATGCAGACATTACAGAACCAAAAGAATAAATAACAATAAGTGTGACAAGAATGCAAATCAACCTTCCAAGACAAGTTAGGTATCATCCTTGAAGACCCCCCTGCAAACCGACTTGACCATATGTAGAACTTGGTTCAAAACTTGGTTGAATGACATGAACAATTGGAACAAGAAAACAAAGAACTAAAATTCGACGAGACTAAAGCAATCTTACATAATTTGCCTCCAGTATGAATATAGTACTAACTATTTGGCCAATGTATTTTTCTACCACATGTAGTCAGTTGAAGGTCCAATAAACTTTGATTGAAGATATAAATAATATAAGGAACACTACATCTGACCCATGAGCTTGTGGTGCTTTAACTAGGAAGATTCACAAAGGAAAACAAGTAGAGGCAGAATTCAGAGCTTGAGAACATCAATGGTTTCAGGATGGCAGGAATGCACAAATAGAAGTTAACACTACATCAAACAAATTGTAGAGACATTTAAACAAGTTTAGAACATGCAAGAGAAGTACAACCCATACTCATAATCAATATATAATGACTCCATTCTTGAGAAACTAGACCATCTGGCTCAAATAAAAGCACTCAGTCTAAAATCAAAACAAGCATTGGAAGAGTGGCAGGATTTTGAAATTCGACTACAACAAACAACACCACATATTCACCAACTATGCACTAATCCCCCAAAATCCACTACAGTTCCTAAACAATAGGAACCAACTACTTCTCCACCATGGATGAGATTTTATTTTTTCAGTCCAAGTACATCAATAACATAACATGTTGTCATCGATGAACATGCATTGACCCCATTGAAACAAACAAAAGATCCCAATTATTTTGAGAAACTTAGAGCTAAACACGAAGCTAAATTGCACCTTGATTCAAAATAAGCTAAATCTCTAGAAGCACATGTTGAATCAATTCGAGCACCACAAGTGCCTCTAGCATAATCAATTCCAACATAGTCAGTCTTAGTGGCACCAACACCAACACCAAGTACTCAAGCAACACAATCATGAATACACTATTTTTGTAAATATTGGCACTTCATCATTTTTGTAATTTTCCAATATCCCTCTTCTTCGGGATGAAGAAGGATTTGAGGGCAAGGGAGATGTTGGAGGGCCTAGTTGACTAGTTGACTAGGCCTAGCAATTGATCATGATAAGTTGTCAATCAATTGCGGAAATAAGTCGACTATATAGTCGAGTCAATCGACCGATGGGTCGAGTCGACTGACCAGGTTTGTTAAGAACAATTGTAACTACCTGCCAAATGAATCAATGTATAAATAGGTGTGATCATGTGACATGGATGTAACAAGAGAGGGAAAATGTGTTCTTGATTTGTTATAATAAAATACTACATATTGTTGGTTCCACTATTGTTTTTCTCCTCTGTCTCCTTCTATGTATGCATGCTTGCATATTACTACATATTGTTTTCTGAATTTATGTTGTGTATGTGCTCTATTAGTAACTTCCTTATGTAGTCCATTAGATTACAAATGTCCTCTTCATAAGATATTGAGGCACATGCTTATAATCCTAAGCTTTCAAAGGCTCTTTCTTTGCAGTGAATTAGTTGTGTGGTAGGGGCGACACACATCACAAAGAAGTGATCTAGTAGGTATGTAGATCCCAATAAATTTAATAGCCATGAAGCATATAAATGATACATGGCCTTATAAATTCAACAGTGCTATATAAAGCCTTTGATTGAGCATATCCATGTATGGAGTTAACCCGTATTCCTCCCAAAACACTAGTTATTTTATTTGGTGAGTGGTAGTGATGGATAACAATATCCCCCCTTGGTTATTCATGAAAAATGGACATCTTATGTTGGCTCTTATAGTCCCCAATAGAAGAAAAGTGAAGAAAATGGATGTCGACCTCCAACCATTGATTGATGAGTTGAAGCAATTATGTGAAGGGATACATGTATACGATGTATTAAGACCCATCATGGTGTAGAGGTATTTTATGCTATATGGCATATGTGCATACACTATGCATGATTATCCAATGCTATGAGTTTGAGCTAGTAAGCATGTTTTTTCATTTGTTTATATCTGTAACGTTATTTGGGACTAACATCTCGCATACACTAACATTGCAGGTCTTGTAAAAAAAGAGTATCATGGATGTAAATGTTGTGGGCCTTGTATAGAGGCTAGGTGGTCCAACTACATATGGAAGTCAATGTATGATTGTTGAAGGGTATTCCTCCCATAAGACCACCCTTATAGAATATAAACATTTGCTTTCAATGGTAAACCAAAGAGAACTTAGAGACTTGAAACATTGTCATTGATATATTGGCTCAGGGAATATGGCACATAGAAAGAGAAGGAAATTACATAATCTTTTAGATTCAAATGGGGAACCTATGTTTTATGATCTTGAATTTTTTGACACATATGTTGAGAAAATTTCCAACGAGATGAAAATGAAATCTATATTTTATGAGCTTCCATGTTGTGAGCATCTTAAGATTTCCCACTTTCTAGATCCTGTGCATATATTAAAAAATGTTTCATCTTCTTTATGGAGGTACATATCATCGAAAAAAAATGACACATTGGATGTTATGAGAGATCTTCTTTCTTCAAATACTAAAAAGAAACAATGGCTAGGAAAAGAAAGAAGAGGAGAGGGTGGTCCTTGTTGGTATTTAAAGAAGGCGATGTCCCATAGTTTTTGAAGAAAGATGATCTTTCTTTAGCAAATGATGTTATAGTGGGTGTGAAGGTGCCTTCTATATATGATTTAACTCTATAATGCTACTTCACTATAGAAGACCATTTGTCAAGGTTGAAATCACATGACCATCTGAACCTTCTAAGGGCATGCACATTAATTACATGCTTCTTTTTTTGTAGTGTAGGGTATAATATGCTATGCATCGATAGTTTTATGTCAATTAATTTTGTATGTGTTTATTTTGTAGTGTCATTATCCTTTGCTCATGCATGGTTGTGTCAACCATGACTTCCCCCAAGACCTACGATGCATCATATCTAAATTATCTGCATTTGTATATTGGATCACATCAAAGGCGATTTACATGGCTATCATTCCATGGTGGTGTCAAGAGATAATTGAGATTATTTGTATATTTTAGAAGGAACTACCTGTTGACTCATACTTCGTCCATCATTTAAGAGTTAGCAAAGAGTTGTGAAAATTGTGATTAAAACATTACAAAACTATATTAGGTAGGGTCCCCTAGTGAAAGTACTAAAGATATATGGTTATATTGCATGTTTGTATGATATACACCTTCTCTGAACTTTTGACACATATTTGTTTTTTATCTATCATAACACAATTACAATTTTTTTCATTGCACATTGCATCAAGGAAGTCTGGTTTTTAAAGTTTCATTGAAAGACTCATTTATCTCATTGCTAATATCATTGGGAAATGTTTTTTTTTATTTTTATCATGGCACAAAAGTGGTTTGGAATAACATATATGATAATATGTTTTTGGCGTACCTCACCTTTCTATAGCATTAAAGATTACACATGAGATCCATTATAGCATATGCATTAATACAACAAATATTGTCTAAGGATGCATAAAGAATATATATGGTGCATTTTACCTATTATAATGGCATGAAGACTCACAAAGGCACACCAAATCAAGTGGATAAGGTAACATATACAATTTATATGGCATGAAAGGTTGATGTATTTGGTTTAAAGGTTTGTTGCGCACCTCATTTATCACCTTGATATTATGAGGTCTTATTGGTTGACAAAGATTATTATGGCTCAATGTAGATTCGATGTGGTGCAAAGCAATAGTATATATGGTCATAAACTTTGGATTTGCTTCATATCTTGATTCTAATTGCGTTAGCACTTAATGAAAAAACAAGGTATTGATATAAAGGTTAAAAGGGTCCCGACATATCACATGTTCGTGATTTCATATATATATATATATATACTTCACACCTCTCAATGCACCAAGTGTTTGAACTAACGTTGCCATGATGTAAGTGGATGTTTCAATGCGTTTTGGGTGTGACATATTGGATTTAAAGGATCTTGACAGTAATTAATGTGGTATATATGGATTTGGCCCTAAGTGGTTTTGACGTGTTGTAAAGTTTTATAACAAAGGTTTGATTGACCTCAGGTGCGTTGTGATAATGATGAGTTGGCTATCACATACGCCATACATTAATCTTGAAAACAGTTGGCATTAATGGAACTGAACCCACACCTTGTCATGTTTGGAATTCGTTAGGGATTATTCATTTGTTTTGGAATGTGGAGATACCATTTTCTCTTTAGAAGACTATTTCTCGTTCGTTATTGCAATTGTGAAGCTTGTATAATTGTTTAGACTTAAAATTGTATAAATATTGGTCTCTTCTTGCTAAGGTATGTACCCATGGAGATTTGACAAAGTTATTGTAGTTAGTTTGTTGTAAAATGAACTAGTATGGCTATGTAGTTGGTTGTTAGTATGTAAATATTCTTTCCCTTGTCTTCCACTTGTATACAAAGAAATTCATGGTAAAAAAGGTTGAAGTGTTTTTGGAACAACTGATTTTAACATTTTATTATTGTTAAAAAGTTTTTATGGTGGAAAGAGTTATATACTCTCAAATATCTTCTATCGTCATTAGTTCATTATATCATTTTCCATATTCTTCTTCGCGTTATAGAAATTGAATGGTTTGATTTCGAAATTTAAATTGAGACAAAGAAATAAGTTCTGGGTATAAACCGATAATGATGACCAATTCTTTACGATGAAATGTGACTTGGGTTATGTCTAGAATCAATTTTAAAAGCCTACAAGTCAAATTGGTTTGATACCATGGTTTGATTTATACCTCAACTTGGCTCCTTGATTATTCTCATACCTGGTATTGCTTCTTCTGTTGAAAGACAATATCTGAGGTTTAAATGTGTTGTTGATGTTTGTCCTATGAAAAGTTTTGAATTGGACATATCATGTGGTATGATTGTTGAGAAGTCTTGCCCAAATTTCTTGATTATATTATTTTATGCATGGGTTACATAATAAAGTAAATGAGCTCATGACATGTTCATCGTTCCCATATTCAATCCTTTATGTAAAATTTAATATTCTGTTCTTTATATCAAATAGTCCCATGTTTGAAAAAGAGTCATTTATCACAAAAACTCTTTGATGATGATGATGATGATGATGATGATGATGATGATATATATATATATATATATATATATCACTGTGTGTTAGCTTGAGTGATTGAGTGTTGTGGTTACTATGAATGAGGTTTCGGGTTCAAATCCCTGATCAACTATTGTTGATATTTGATGATATTGTTGAGCCTCACTCGATGTCCCCACGGGGTTTGGCTCGTAATCAGGCCTACATTTTACCATGTTTACCATCCACAAAATGTGGGGAAGTACTCGAGGATTTCCCATGATTATATGGTACTCAACAATACACTATTCGAATAGTGTATTGTTGAGTACCGTATACATAAAAAAAATTGAGCTATGAGTTGTCTTTTTCTACTATCTGCTAAGTATCGATTACTGTCCTGTCAAAATATGATTGAAGTACCATCCACAAAATGGAAGTACTCAGGATCATGATTAGGGAGACTCATCACAAGACTGTTCTAATAGTAGAATGGGATGAATATTTACTTAGGCAAAAACACTTTTTTTACCAAGGAAAAAAGTGTAATTTTATTTCATCAAATGTGAACAAAATTACATTCTTTAGATACACTATTCGAATAGTGTATTGTTGAGTACCGTATACATAAAAAAAATTGAGCTATGAGTTGTCTTTTTCTACTATCTGCTAAGTATCGATTACTGTCCTGTCAAAATATGATTGAAGTCTGCTATATACATCATTACATATGCTTCCCATAAATAATTGAGAAAGATAGTTATAATCCGTAATAAAAAAAATTGTTGTATCTGGATGTGATCCAAAATAGTGTTGTCCTTTAGTCAATAAAAGGGTGATGAAAATATTCTGAGATCTGCCCATTTTGCGATTATGTTATTTTCCACTGTCCCATAGCCAATTGAATCCTCTCTTTTGACCTCTTGTTTGCTTCTTGGTTCCTTTCCCTGTAAACATGACGAAAAGTGAAGACATCAAAAGAGTTTTGAAGTGTCTTTATGTCATCCAGGATGATCTCAAGTTTGATGTTGTAGCATCTTTGTGTTCCTCTCGACCAATTTATTACATTCATGGAATCACCAAAAAAATAAAGAGATTGACAACCCTATTCGATAGCAAAGGCAATGAGTAATTTGAGGCTCATTAATTCTGCAAAATTGTTTGTTCCATCTCCTAGTCTGAAAGTCATGGAGACAAAATGATATTCTGATAGAAAGAGGATCGCTCCTCCACCGCATAGGTTGTTTTATGAAGCTCCATCAAAGAAACCCCATGGTCTAGTGATATCAATTTATTCCTCCTGAATGTTTCTTACTCTAAATGTTCCCGATTCTTGAGGAAAGGAAGAGAGAATAGCTAGACTCTGTGTTGCCGAAATTTCTAGAACCATAGGTTTGTCATTAACTATTAGAGAATTCCTAGCAAGCCAAACCCCCCAATTTACCAGCAGGGTTAATGTTTTGATGCCTTTGAAATCCCTGTGTGAGCACCATTCATGCCAAGCTTGGTCCATAGACTATCCGTTCCAAATTGCATTGTAAACCTGCTAACTAAGAACATTCAGACCAAACTTCCTTTATAAACTTGCACTCGAGGAAAAGATGAATGATTGTTTCCTCTGCTGATTTACATAGTATACACTATCCTGGGTCATGTTTGTTACTTTTTTGTAGATTGTCCCAGGTTGGTGCTTTATTTTCCAGCACATTCCACATGAAGAGCCTTGTCTTTGCTGGGCACTTTAATTTCCATAGTTTTTTCCACCACCAGAATGGCTCTCTTTGATGGAGATCTATACTTAGATGTGTATATCCTTATTTTGGAGTGTAAAGTCTAGACGGGGCAATATCCCACATTAATTCATCTTCCCGATCTCTTAATCTTATTTTAGATCTCTTCAATTCTGAAATATATATGTTCATTTCCAATAAATCTGTTCATGCTAGACCTAAGGATACCATTGATCTCCAAACATGTGACTCTAGAATAGTTTGGCATGGATATGTAATTTGATTCAGCATGGATACACCCCTCATTCTTAGAGTATCTATGATATGATCTAGAAGTAAATGTTGACGATCACATCCTGGCCAACGGTCCACTCCCAACCTGACCCTATGGCCATTTCCTATCATCTAAGCCAAGCCTTCACTAATGACTGGAAATGATTTTGTGTCTACTTTCCAAATGACCGAGACACCCTACCTCTCCTTGATTGGATTTATGATCCATCCTTCCAATGAGTCTGGTGCAATATACGTTTGAAACACAACTCTAGTCCAAATACTAGTGGTCTTCAACAACCTCCAACCACATTTTGCAGCTAGGACTTTGGAGAAAAGAAATATACTTTTCAGTCCCCAACCTCCCAAAGCCTTTGGGATTGCTATATTTTCCCATATGACCCACAAGGAAACATGGGAGTCTTCTTTTCCACACCAACGGAACCTGAAGCAAATTTTTCTAGTTGCTTCCAAATTTCCTTTTGGAATCTAGGATAGAGACATCCAGTAGACTGGTATTGCTTCCAGAACCGATTTTACCAACACGATTCTTCCCTCTCGAGAGAGCCATTTGTGGCTCCATATTTACAACCTTTTCTCTAACTTTCCCAATAGCCATATCCAATCCACTTTTCTGTAAGCATTTGGATTTAAGGGGAAACTCTGCCTAAAAAAGATGTAATTCCTCTACTGAGAGAAGATTTGTGGAAATATTTGACTTCCTCTCATTGACTTGCATTCATGTAGCTTTGGAAAATAGAGTCAGTATGTCTTTCAGAGTCTTCGCATATCTCCTTGAGCCCTCATAGAAAATAAGTACATCATCAACGAAGAGCAGGTGAGTAACTGGAGAGTCTGAGAAATATGGATTCCCGAGAAGGATTTGAGTCTTCTTGATTCCCCAATTCCCCAGCTGAGGCCTTCAACAACAAAGAGAAACAACGATGGAGAGAGGGGAAAACCTTGTGTTGGTCCTCTTTCTGAATGGAAGAAAGGGGAGGCTGACCCATTAATAAGGAATGAGAAAAATATCCTTGTAATGCAGCTCGTGACCCACCTGACAAAGGAAACTTCAAATCCAAGATGTGTTAGAAGAAGTCTTATATAAAGTAAACTAACTCTGTCATACACTTTTGAGAGGTCTAATTTTAAAATGGATCCCTTTAGTTTTTTGGTTTTAAGATTGTGCATGCCTTCCTAAGCCACACCTATCGCTTCATGAATTTGTCTACCTTCCAAGAAACCAAATTGTTCATTTGAAATATGGTTTGAGAGGATGAGATTTATTCTTCTAGCAATGATTTTGGTCACAACTTAGGAAGGATTATCGGATTTAGGAATCAAGGCAATGAATGTGGTGTTAAATCTTACGAGAATTCAACCAGAAAGAGGAGTTTCCTCTATTACCTTAAGAATATATTGTCCCAAGATCTCATATAGCCCCTGAAAGAATTCAATTGTCCAACCATCTAGGCCTCGACTTTTGTCCTTTTGGAAAATGAACAATGATTCTTTAAGCTCTTGCTCTTAAATTTCTTCCATCAGGGACTGATTATCTTCCTCCTCCACAAACCTAGGGAAACATTGAGCCATCCTTACCACTTATGCTATTGTGTCCTGATTTTCTACTTTGTAAAGACTTTGAAAGTGGGTTACTCTGATTTTGTCCATCCATTCAAAGGTGTTCTCTACAGTTATGTGTTGATCCTCTAGGCTCTAGATGGTATTTTCAAATATCCTACCTTTTTCATATGCTTGAAAGAACTTTGTGTTCTCATCTCCACTTTCCAACCATATAGCTCTACTTTTTAGTCTCCAGGTTTCTTCCTTCTCCTTGAGGAGATTGTTCCTTATATCTTCCATCCTAAGGAGGGATTCCTTTGATCCTTGAGTCATAATACCCCACCCATCCTCTTCTTAGATCCTCTTAAGAGCTTCCTCAATCACTTTCAGCTCCTAATCCTCTCTTTTCCTCTTCTGAAAATCCCAGATCTTGACTTTTTCCTTGATCTTTTTAAAATTCGTAGCAAATTAATAAGCTGCAGAAAGATGATTCCTTTGATAAAAAGGAATCCAATTATCCTGGATCAAGGTGATGAAGGACTCATCTTTCATCCAGGTCTTGTTGAACTTTAGGGACTTGCAGGTTTTGTAGGCCCTTGACTGATTTCCAATAAAATTGGGAAATGATCAGAAATCCCTCCACCGGCAATCCATTGCCTCATCATAAACTGTCTTTCTAGAAGAGACTATACTACCAGGAAGTGATCCAATATTTTAGCCACTTTGTTCTCTCCCACCCTATTGTTCCTCCAGGTAGGCTTAAGTCGGAATGGTTCCACATCAACAAGGTTTCTTTTTACCAGTTTCTGTGTGAAGAAGCATGTGAGAGAATCAACTCGTGCATGAGGCCCCCAAACTTCTGCTTGCCCCAAAGAAAAATTTAGATCTCCTCCCAAAATGACCGAGTCACCTCTCACAAAAGATTTATTGAACAAGAATTCCCAAAGAGGAACTCTATCCTAGGTTCCATAGATATTTATGATTTGGAGATCCTCCCACAGATCTAGAGCCCTGAAAGACAACACAATGCCCAAATCCAAACCCCAAAAATTTAGATCCTTCATCGTCCCGAGGTTCCATCCCAGAGCCAAACCACTAGATTTGCCTCTTACATCCAAAGTCTCAAATGACCACCCTACAAACATACCTTCCAGCAGAGATTTCACCTCCTCCCCTTATGCTAAAGACTCCTGAAGTAAAATTACATTTGGGTGTTCGAGATTGACCACCCTTTTTAAAGATAGTATTTTTAGAGGACCGACAAGACCCCTGCAATTGAAAAAATTAATTTCATATTGAGCCCCTCTTATGGGCTTGCGCTTCTCTAAGCACCCATTCAATAGATTGTTGTTTACCTATCAAAATATCACTTTTGTCCTTGGATTGAGCCTTTGAAAGAAAATAGTTTCTCCCCCTTCCCCCTCTCTCCTGGGCCCTATGTGTCTCCTTACTCAAGCCCCCCAATGGCATGGAATTTGAATGTGAGTGGAGGAAGTATCTAGAGGAAGATTTTTTAGAGGTCAACGAGGAGGTTTCTTCCTCAAAACTACTAGCCCTCAGACCACGTGAACTCCCTGAAGGGGGCAGGCCATAGGTAGACATGTCATCCACTTGAACCAGGTTAATGGAGGGCTTTGGGGAGATTGAAAAAGTGCTAAGAGTCTCAATCCACTCATTGCGAAACAAAGTTACATTTTTGAGCAAAAAAATTATGGAGCAGAAAGGAGGGATAAGGTTACCCGAAAAAAGACCCGGAGAGTCTGTTGGAGAATGTCTGAGGGCTCATTGACTTCCATCCGAGAAACTGACGCTGCAAAGTAGAGATGGGACTATAACCAAATCCTGCTACCTATTCTCCTCAACCTCCTACTCCAAGAATTTTTCGGGCGTTGATGCTTCTTGAACCGCCTTCCTATCTGAAGATAATTGCCCCTTCTCATCATCCATACAACCACTATGCTCCACCTGCTTCTTTTTCCTTCCTAAAGTTGTAAGAGGGAAATTGCAGTCTGCCACCACATGACCACATACATGGCAACTTCGACAATGGAAGGGAACATTTTCATAGTCGAGTTTTTGTGTATGAATATACTGGCCCCATTTCAAGTCCACTTCTCCCAACCCTTCTCTCACATTGAGAATTTGAGCAACTTTCCTTTGCTTAGATTCCTCAAAGGACATATCGGCTTCCAAAAAATTCCCATTGTTCTTGAAATGTTCCAGAGTCCAGAATTGGAGCAATAAAGCAGGAATTCTAACCCAAACCGAGATTGTATCCATCCTTTCCTTGCTTTCATCGAACAAAGGATTCCAAGGCTTGAGTAATAAAGGAGCATTTTTGAGGCTCCAATTCTTTCCGAACACCCACAAGGCATGTTCTTGCTTCAAAAAGTTGAAAGTAAACCAATTCCTAGTTAGTTCTATGATCTCTTGCACATATCCTAGATGTTTCAACTAGATCGACTGTGCCCATTCTACCATTGTTTTTATGGCAAAGGATCTGCCACTTTCTCTACCTACTAGGGTTTGATTTGTCATCTGGATAACTTGATGAAAACCTACTTCCTCCCCAAGAACCAAACTCTTGATTTTTCCCCTCGTCTTTAGACATTTCCGTTTTTACTCTTATCTCCACCAGGTCTGAACCCAAATCTCCCTTCCTCTGAGCCTCCAGTGTTCTCAAAACTTTCCAATCCATTAAGCGAAAACCCAGTAACATCCCTTTTCCCACATTGCCCCTGTTGCTCATCTGCGTCAATAAAATCCGAGATAAAACCTGAATTCA
>SNQJ01S0018427.1:6825-54682 GCA_010110895.2 Picea sitchensis | reverse complement strand
GAAAGCAATATTCTATTGATAAATTTGAGTTATTAAAGTTGTTGTTATGAGAATCACTATGATGCTAAGAAATTATTGTTTCAGCTAGGAAATAAATTGTTTATGAAAATAAATAATGTTCAGAAATTTAAGGATGTTACACATTCCATTATGAGTTTTCATGAGAACTGAATTGTCTTATTGACAACATGGTTGTTTTGAAAGGTGACAAAGAAAATACTAGGTGGCATTGATCGATGATATGCTCCAAGGTCATTTATTTTCTATGAAGTTTGTTTTGCTTAATTATAAGTTTTGATATCATTCAATGCTAATTAATGCAAGTTTTGGATATTTTAAATGATGATGCACATGTAACTTCAAGTGATCCAGATTGGTCTTGTATTTTGATATTTTCTTTTGGCATCATTTGCCCATGTATGAGTCTTGAGTACATCTTGGGCTTCCAAGAATTTATTTGGTCCAAGGTCTTGCAGGGATTTGAAGAGACCTTTTCAGTTGTAACTCAAATTTATTATTAATAAGAGCTTTGTTGGTTTCTTTCTAACTTTTGTGGACTGTTGGGATACTACTTTTTAGGTTTACCGTTTTGTTACAAATTTTCAACATCTTATTTATATATATTCATTTTTATCATTTCTTTTGTGTCATATTATTATTTTAAAGTCATAATACTTAGTTTAGAGAATAAATTCCATCTTTGAATTCACCTTGTTCATAAGGTTGAATTAGTCGGGGTGGTTTCATGTCATTGGATGTTCTTCTTAGAGAGGTACATGAAAAATTTGAAGGGGTTTGTTTGACAAAGGGAAAAACCCAATGGGTCTTGTTGGAGGGGTACATAATATATGAGTCATTTTATTATGCTAGTGACTACATTAAGCAAATCAACGATTACACTTGGTAGAGTGGTTTGGGATGACCAACAGGATGATGACAAAAGGGAAGGGGAGATACTCCAAATGAATAGAAAAAGGTGAATCATAAAGAGTAAGTCACTTATCTTTTATCAAATTTCTACAGAGTAACCATTTACATTGAAATTGATAATATATTTGATCTCAAACTATTCATTTTGATTTCATGAATATATCAATGAATACAAAAATTGATGCCATCAATTAATTCGTTCTTTACAAAGTGGAGGTAATGCAACCATGGGTTGGGTTGTATGAAGAGAAGAGAAATAAATGGAATAGTGATAAGAAAGTATTCATATCATTAAATTACATGCGCACGCCTTATCTTAACCATTTAAAAGAAAATATTCCAATGATCCATCCCAAGAATTGGGTGGCTAACCATATTAGAGAGAATTATGGGACGTATGATTGTTACCCGTGTGGTGAAGAGGATTCACTAAATATAAGGATTAGGTGCAACAACTTTATAATAATCTCTCTATATGTACATTATTCACTTTATAAATCACATTTGAATTATAATATGTATTATGTTTTTATTAATGCTCAGGTTATTAGACATATGACTTCATCCTTTGTTCATAGTTTTACATGTTCATTTGTTCCCATCTATGTGGGCATATGGACATAATTTTTACACTGAGGATGTTGGTGGTGGATGTGTTTCACTGGACGACAGGGTGTAGGTTGAGTTCAACCAATATAGTCATGCTAGCCACCATGATCACAACCTAGAATAGAGAGGAAGTGAGGTTATGTTTGAAAGATACAAGAGATCATGGACACAAACTTCCCATATTTCCAATGTGTTATTTTTAGGTGCAAGTGGCAGGATACCTTTGACCGAAGTAATGTACAAGATTATCGTGATAGCGAGATAATATATAACAACTCTAAAAATATGTGGGATGAAAATAATAAGCCTTATTTTTTTCTCAAAACACTACAACCAAGTGTTTTTTTACTTGAATGTGTTAGATAGGGGTTGGTGGTGAATATAATACATTATCCAAGATCAAAACATCTATTTGAAAACAACAATGTTTTTTTTTTTTCCATAGAAAGAAATCTTTTATTCATATTTGAGAATATACATGTTTCTGTTCAGAGAGAACACCACATGATGCAACTGGATCTTCATCCTTGTCACATTATCAAAAACATAAAGACCTTTACAAAAACAAGAAAACAACAATGTTATCATGCCAAGTGAGGAAGATAATAAGAGTGATGGTAATGAAGAGTGATAGGTACATGTTTTTTTCAACATTTATATGGTGGATGTGTCATTTTATTATGGTTATCTATAATTGGCCAATTATGTTTTTTCTTCATTTCACAATGTTGGATATGAAAAGTTAACAACCATTTACAACCATCATGTTGAAAATAAATTAAATTGTTTTGGAACTTCAAGTTTTTTAATGAATTATGAATTATTTTTAATAGTGAGATATGCATGTTGTTCCTTTGGGGCATTGCATAAAAGGTGTTTTTGATAAATATTTACCGCCATAAATTAAATTAATAAAAGGGTTTTTATGTGTACAATCATCTTTTTTTTTTTGCAATAGCACCTAGTAATTAGTGGACTAAGTACAATCACATTTTATGTCAATAAGAATATAAAATAATCAAGATGTGTTTGATACATACTTAACAAGATACACTAGAGAAGTCAGGTGCACTCTACAACATAATATGGGTGAAACGTATACCATAGATAATGCTTATAAATATACCAATTTAATGAATAAAATATTGAAGTCAACATCAAAAGTAAAAATGTTGAAGATCTTACAAATTTTCACGAATATCTTGAATCTTGAACTAGATTATTCATAAAAATTCGTCCAACAATCTACCTACACCAAATCATCTATATGTCGAATACATATAATGTGAAAGATATCATTTTTTAGTTATCAACCATAAGTTTATGTGCAAGATCATCTCTAAGAAAAATAAATTTGTGCTCATCCATGTTTTGCTAAATGTAACCAACTCCTCTAATTTGTTCTTTTGGTTCCTATATTAAATACATCCCAAGATACCCCTCAAGGAACTTAGTAATGGTGACTCTTATATATATATATATATATATATNATAAACTAGAAATGGGAAATATTATATTAAAATGCTATAGCAAAGCTAATACCAAGCACACAAAAAGAGTTGTTATGGAGTTTCAAAGAAAACTTGCAACTCTCACAAGCTACATAAGAGAGTTTGCAGATGTTTGTGGTTATTACATCCTATCTATTTACGTAGGTATATTGCTTAATAAAAATACCCAAAATTTGAACAACTTTAAAAAACATTGAAACTGACTAAACATATGCTAGTTGGTGGCCTCTTCCTGGCCAACAATGGAGTGTAGGGAGCTTTGATGGTAAACATCCATGGCCTATTTCAACTGATGAATAGTCTCCTCTTCTTTAAAATCTTATTGAGTTGAGTTGGTTGTCAGTTAATGATTGGAGGCAGTGGAGAGAGAATTCTTGCATAGATTCAGGACAAATTTTTGGAGCATGCCACATTTTGCTTCAAGAACATATAATTTATGTCTTCGTTGAACAAGGAGGCTCATGACAGTTGCATTCTAAGAAACACATTGTCATTCATTTTCATGAATCTTAGTAGTCATTAATAGTAGAGATGTGTGATTTCCTTGGATATTATCTTCATGTCGATGAACAACTCTTTGAATCTCCTATAAATCCCTCAAATCCATGAGAGCTATTTCACGTTCTTTTGTTCTTGCAAGTGAAAGAGTCAATTGGGGACTAAATTGACCAAAGCTTACACCAATACACTGAGCATTTTTTGAATTCCACTTCACTTCATTACATTTCTAAAAAAAAATGATGCTTGGACCGATAGGTCCCAATATTGAGTTCCAAGTGACAGAACCAGTGGGATGAACCTCAACAAACATAGGTGAGAAAGACAAGAAGAACACTGCCCCAAGCGCAAAACCTAAAACTAGAAACCAACAAATGAAATACAGGTAGAATTCTACAACAAAAAAAACCATAATTTGAATCTTGAAAAAATCAAAGAGATGCGACCCTGCAGATACCCAAATTTTGAAACAACATCCTTAGTAAAATGAAATCTCTTACCAAGTTAGCTTGAAATTCACTGTGCTTCCAATTTTTTTTTATGTGTATACTAAAAGATCCAATCAGAAGCACTAGAGAGCTAAATCTTGACCAACAAAGGTGAAGAGAGCAAGGAGAACACTACCCCAAGACAAACACCTAAATCCAGGCCAACCAACAAAATGTAAGAAGGTTTTCATAGCTAAAAAGGACCAAATCTTGGACCCAAATTAACTCAAAATAGATTGGAGCTACTAGAGCTACCTAAAAATCCAAACTCCCCTTGTTCCATTTTCCCACCTCATTGTAGATGGCCCATAACGAAGGAAACACAGACCAAAGTGAAGAGTAACTCTTGCATGCTACCAATCTAGGATCGTGTCCTTGCAAGTCCTTCCCCTCACTTGAAAACATGTGTGAGGATTTCCATGACATACATTAATTAAATGAGGAGTGACATGGCTTGAATGTCCAAGCGGGCTGAAAACATTAGGGATATGACAAAAAAAATGCTCCCTGCTTTTTATCTCGACCCCTTGCAAAAGAGAGGTTGCATCATTAGCTAACCAATTGACATGAGTATTGAGATCTCTGAGCACTTGATAGAATGATACTTTGCTCATATTTTGGGTCACCTTGTTGATTCTTGCAATGATTGGGGATTACTTGTTATCTTTCATAGTTGTGTGCATAACCAATGATTTGATAATGATGCTAGAGTCTTCAACAACGATCATCAATTCTATATTGGAATCAATTGCAAGGAGAAGGCCCTGGAATAGAGCATACACTTCATCTTGATTGGTGGTTGAAGTTTCTAATCCCCATACAAAGTTTGATTGCTTTCTTCCCTCGGGATTAAAGATGATCTCTCCTACACTTGTCACCTCGATGAATCCTATAAATATCAACATCTAAGATTATTTTAGTTAACCTATTTTTTAATAATTAAATTATACTTTTTTACAGTCAATATGTATAATTATGCTTTAGTTGTTTAAATAAAGCATCTCAAGTTCAAACTTATTTACGTGTATACATTGATCAAATTAGATGACTTGTAGGTTAAAGTGGACCTTATCATCCTTCACCCCCCAAAAAAATATTATACACATGATGTAATGAAAATGAAGCATATGGAGTCTTATACAACATCCTAATCACATCAATGAATGCATAATTAAGACTATCAATGGGCTATAATCCATGTTGTAATCATGGATGTAAAATTGTTGTTTCTATGGTGAAGTACATGAAATTCATCAAAATAATTAGTTCTTAATAAAATATATTGATAAATGTACATCTATGTTTTTTCAATAAGATTACCTATTTTTAATTTCAAGGAAAAGTTTAATGAATACCATTTTTTTCTACCACTATCCTCAAATGGGTTTAAATATTTTCTTCTTCTTTTAAAAAATTATTATTATTAGTTAATGCTCACAACCTTAAAAAACAATTGTTGGATTGGTAAAAAATGTGTGATTGATATACTTCAATCAACATATATTGACCACCTTATATGTAGTTTTTGTGTTTGTTTGTCCTATGCCTCCTCCTCTATAGGACAAGTTGTGTGTGGGAATGAGTGTGATAATAATCAATTTAATAAATCATGTTTGAAATATTAGAATAGTTTCTATGACTTTAAAAACTCCTCTTGCTAATATACTTGTGTATAAAATTAAAAATTCCAATAGAGACGTACTATAGACACTTTGAATACCATCATGAGATTCAACTTGGTACTGAAGAAATTATAAATACAACTAGGAATATTGGAAAACATAATAAGATTGATTGACATGATAACACACTTTTAAGAAATAGATCCCAATACAACGATAAGTTTCCTACTATGTCATTTGCAATTTTTAAGACTAAGGTTCCACCACCATATGTAAGGGTGGATTGTTAGTTTACATGTACCTAACATGAACTACGATTTTGAGATTCAATGCCAAAGCATGATAATCAACCTTAAAAGTATTACTCTATGGTAAATTGAATGATACTTGAGATTCAAGGTTAAAGAGTGAGAATACTCAATTTTAAAAGTATTAATATATGGTAAATTCATAAATTTATTTCTATTACTTCTAAGAATTGTAAAGTTAAAATATTTTTCCTCTGTTTAAATGTAGAGGTAAAATTCATACCCCTGAAATAATTTTAAAACATACTTACTAATAAAAATTAATAATGATGAATATCCTCCCATTTTTATAACCTTATAATGATACGGATGTAATGTCACATTTTAACAATTGGATATTTTTTAATTCACGGCATTGTGCCATTTTCCAAGGTGTTTATTGTTAAATTAATATAATCAATGATCTAAACAACTTTCTTATTGATTAAATTTATAAAGTTAATTTAATATTAATATTTATGGGTGATTAAATTTGATGAATATGAACTGAAAACAACATATAAAAGAAATCAAAATACTTAAAGATATTTTAGAAGAGGAAATAAAGTACAATATGGTTTGACTTGGCAAAAGTTAGAGAAACATGACTAGAGATACATACATACATACATACATACATGCATACATACACAATAATAATAATAATAATAATAATCTATTTTTAAGGTCACGACCAAGTCAGACACCAAATTGGTGTATGAGACCCCCTTGTTTGTGGGACAAGGGACCCCCTCCGTGTAGCGATTTGACTGCTCAAATCTATGGAGGTATACATACCCTACCCCGCTATGGATTTGAACCTGTGAAGGTTAAACTGATTAGGATCTCTAATACCAATTTTGACCCCTAAATCATGAATGTATATGTAATGATGAAATAGCTATAAGACAAACATATGTGACTTTGTAAATATATACCTTTAAACATCATATAAATACCATAGGGGATGCAAATGAAGAAGTAAAATGAAAGGGGGTGATGAGCCCAGGAGAAGTGAAAGAAAGGAGGCTTAGGGGGCTAAGTGGAGATAATATTATTTTATTGATGCCTAAGTTCTTTAACCTTTGCTTTATGATTATCCTGATCTCTTCAATCTTGAGATTCGTTACCAAAACGAGATACATGGGCTTCCCATGAGGGCACGCCATCTTATGTTGCCATGCAAATATAATCTATGGTTTTGTAGCATGCAAGGGCATTCTTGTTCATTATTGTTATGGATAAAATCTCCTTTGTGGACAAGTGAGCTCTCCCTCATATCTGCCCTTGATATGAGAGAGATAGTCAAATAGACAAAAACACAATTTTTCCTAGATCTATTGGATTTAGTCCTATTTATGCTAGAAGATAGAAATATGTCCCTGGTTTCAGACAATTTTCCTTACGTAATCCTGGTTGACGTAGTTCCATAGATCCAACTCCTGTAATCCACTTCCTACACACAAGAGATAAGAGATACCCAACCCAAACTCTGCCAAGCATTAGGAAATCATAAAACCAATCTATATCTAATCTATTCTACCCAAGGAAAGAACATATTAATCACATGAAACCAAATAAACTAGCATAGAAAGTGGAAAACCATGTTGATCTATATTAAATAATGGAGAAATATTATAACAATTATTGAGTTACCTTGAGCCATGCTTGCAATTGTCCTTGGCCCTTGCTCCAACTCCTCCTTGGCCATCAGACAAGCAAGGATGACCTATGGCGAATACTAACTTTGTGGATGATCTCCTTTGAAAATTCCACAACATAAGTTTACTTCTTATTCTTCCTCCTTTTCCCCTTGGAATGCCTTCTCTATATAGATTGGTGGAAGAGGTTAGGGTAAGCTTCTAGATCTATAAAACTCATGAGGAAATCCAAATTTTATAGGAGTTTGTGAGTATGCATGACGATATAACAACTCACCTCGATGTTGATCTACTCAAACACATCGAATAGAAACAATATGGGTGCTCGCGGGCTGTAGTGATGTAGCTCATGATCAATTGCATGTTACTAGTGGTACAGATAGTGACCGATCACACTCTGTTAGCAGTTAGAGCATTTCCTCCCCAAAAAATTATAAAATCCAAGGGTGAAAGGTGTGTCTTAGTCTAATATATTGAGTAGGTCTTCCATGTGCCCCCAGGTTGGCAAATTTAGCTATATATATTGAGTAGGTCTTCCATGTGCCCCCAGGGTGGCAAATTTAGCTATATATATTGAGTAGGTTCTCCATGTGCCCCTAAGGTGGAAAATATTTCTATAAAAAATACCCCCTAATGTGTGAGGTCGAGAGAGGAATGGATGACAAAAATAAATTATAATAACCCTAAATGTGAGGCAGCATAAGGAAGGAGATGAGGATCAAGGAACCAATGAGTACTTGCAATCAAGCATCAACCAAACATATATAGATCATCCCCAAGGTAGGCATACCCATGCTTGGAACATAAACAAAGCATGGCCTCCAACACAATACACATATCCATGTAATGAAATTCAAGACCATGGCCATAAAAAGTACATGGTGTATCCATGTCATCAAAGAGATCATAGCCACAAGCAAATACAATGTTAATCTATGTCATAGTATACATCAATAAGATTATGAGCACCAATGAGAGTGCCCCCATAGTATTCAAAGTATTATGATATTAGTGATATACTTCATCACAACTTGGGAGGGGTATCATGCATGAGTGATGTGCCCTTAGGCCCAAGGTCTTCATCCCAACCCCGATGGTACAATTCTACATCATGCAAATAGATGAGTTGATGTTGAGTGTGGTAGAAACCATCTGATTACAGTTGAATGAGGTATACCATTAACAGATGTAAAGGGACCCACCAATGATGAAAATGGACCCCAAGGTACCTAGTACAATCCAACAAGTGTGAATAGAGGATCTGGTGTCAAACACACAGAGAATCAATCAATCAGGATTCAATGAGGTAAACCCACTATCGATTTTGAGGAAGCCTTCCACTGAGGAATGCAAGCTCCAAGGTACTAGTTGGTTTCTAAATCCCTTGTCAATTTTCACATGCAACTCTATGTGCCTATTTTCATATATAAAAATTTCTTCCTAGTGATATAATAATAAAACCATGGTTGTTATCACTAAACAACTTTACACTAAAATTATTGACTGAAAACAAATGCAATGGAAACAACAAGATCAAAGATGAATCATCAATACACAAGAGACACACGAATTTTGTTCTGTAACTTTATCCAATCCTTCAAATATGAGGACAAAACCAATCCTCTCGATATCACCAAAATTGAGGAAAAAACCAGTCCTATTAGCCAATACAATGTCACCAAATATGAGGACAACCTTGTCCTTCGATAACCATACAAATCAGAAAACCAAACCTCAACAATATTATGTAAATCTCTGCCCACGAATTTGTTGTAGACCACATGTACAACATGTTGACATCACATGTGAGCATGTATGGATCTATACCTGCCCAGAAAAATATATATGTAATTCACCTTGCTGGAAACATACATAAATACATTGTTTTCTCCACTACAAACCATGCATACTCTATATGTGATTCATCCTTATGAAACCCTCATATATACACGGTTCGTCCTCTTGCAAACCACATATAGTACAAAAAAATTGCTCCACACATGTGACCTTCTCCACTTCTCTCTTCAGGGCCAGATTCACCACCTTAAAGAATTTCCTTTTGTTGAGATCACTAAGCCTCCTAGCCCAAGTGCAGACTCACTTATGCTAACTCCATTCTTCCATGTGATGATCTAATGTCACAATGAATTCTCTCCTTTATATACATGTCCAATGAGTGATGTTAGGCACCCCTTCTAAACTCAACAATTAATTAGAATGTTTTGTTCCTCTTTGTGGGTGTGAAACCTAATCAAAAGCTCATAAAGCCCATCAATTTTCCCATGAGGCCATAGCCTCATTCTGGGTCCAATTTCACTGAAAGGAAAGGAAAAACTGGTGCCAATAAAAATTCCCACATGCTTGGTAGCTTGGCCTCTTGTGATAATACCTTCTGAAGCTACAAACATCAACATCCCTCTACTAGATATTGCACTAAAGTTGATAGGAAGAGATTTGTCGAAGGAGGTCCTTAGTGTAACCTCCCATCAATCAACATGAAACATACATTAAGAGATGATGTGAAGAGATAGAATCAATAAGTACAACTGATGCAAAGATGGCCGACTCAGATGGTCAACAAGACAACAGGTGGCCAACTTAGGTTTAACTTCCCTTGAACATATAACATGAAATAATGATGACTTGGCAACATCGACTCAAGAGCACCACTGACATAATGAAATAATGCTTGAGGCATTGAAGCACTCTCCATAAGGAATGGAATATTAACTAGCTGAAGGAGTACATGACATATTGATGGTACAAATCCTAAGCAAGATATAACCCAAGTATAAGGAAACGATGGAAATAGGTGCTATGTTCAAGGGTGACATGACTAATGGTTTCCACTTTTGGAAATATAGATTAATGGTAAAAAAAAATCTTTAGTATTTTTGAGTGTCTCCTTCATGGTTTTACGAGCACAAAAGAGAGATAAATGTGTGCTCGATAGTTTCTTTTTCATATAGTTTTATGATTCTAAAAAAGAAGTAAACATGTACTTGTCAGATGTCTTCTTCATGGTTTAATGAGCATATAGAAGAGTTAAAAGTTAACTCATCTAGAGAGACTGAGTGGCTTAACAACATGCATACATGTTCCAAATGTGTGGAATTGAATTAGGAAAAAGGAATGCAACAGGGTACTTGCAACTGAGGTCCACTCATAACAATAGTTCTCTCCATGGGTAGAGGGTCATAAAACAAAGGAAAGGTAATGCAAATGGAAAGAGTTCAATCATGACTACAATGGTGATAAGTGGGATCAAAGTAAACAACAACGCAACAATAGGCATGAGGACACAAGAAGCAAAGGTATATGTGACTGTAAAGTAACATAAAAATGACAGGAACCCCCTCGAAATATGGCCAAAACATATGTGAAGAAAGAGGAATGAGTCTCAATTTCGAGTCACGACGAGTCTATAGGAGGGTTCCTGAGCCTATAAGGAATCCCAACATGGGCACCAGATGGCAATCATGGTGTTGACTAGGGTGCCCATGGAGGGTAGGCATTACCGTGCAAGTTATGATGTGCAAAAAGAGAATGGTATATTGTCACAACCTAATGGGATCGAACCTAAGGATTTGTGATGACATAATGGATGGTTACTAATGCAAGACAAAGTCATAGAGAAAAACCTATCCTTACATGACAATTCATAACACGTACCTCAAGTTCAGTGGATGTGTTAATCCCTAGACAAAGCCCCATGTTAAGTATAATACCCCTTATTAAGCCATAGTTATGGAAGTAATACATCTCTAGTGTTATATTTGTATGTTGGCTAGAACCCTTCATTGTACCCTTTCATAATAATTGTACCCCTTTGTCTCTTATATATATATATATATATACACCAAGAAGACCTAGTCTTAAGGATCATCTTATATAATCTTTTACATTGAATTATTGTAAAAATAGGTTTCCCCCTCAAAGTGGACTATTATTCATTGATTTTGATCATTTTTAAGGCATTTGTTCATAACATTTGGTTTCAGAGCTTACAATACCAGGGTTTCACTCCTCCAATTGAGACACCTTGATATTTTTGCTATAACTTCTTTTTCTGGGATGTTTAAAACCATGAAATTTTGAGGAGACCGAGGTGAATTATCAAGGTAAAAGTGATACAAATTTCAAGGTCCATTTCCTTATAATTTCTAAGATATAGCCTATGGAAGATAGGGTTTGTAACTCATCTTGAATTCAATTTTAAACAAGTCATCTTGGGATTTTCACTATTATACAATAAAATTTTGTGGCGACTTAGGATAAGTTTCATAGTACAGATGGTAAAAAATTTAGGTTCTTGTTCGCTATACTTTTGGATAAATAGTCCATGAAAGGCAAGGCTTGTGACTAATCCTGAAATCAATTTTAAAAGAGTCATCTTGGAATTTTTGTTTTAACTTTTTTTCTATGATGTTTCAAACTCTGATTTTTTTTTAATCCTCAAGAGACATAGTGAGTTACATGTGGAAAAAATTTCAAATTTTGAGTCATTAAATTTGTGAGATATATCTCGTGGAAGTTGGGGTTGTTTACTACTATTGAAATTAGTCTTAAACAAGACATTTTGGTATAACCTTTTATCAATGAAGGTTTAAACTATGAAATTTTCAGGAGTTTAAGAATCCATATCATAGTAGTAAAAGCCAAAATTTCAGATTCGAAAGGGTTCCAAGTCCAGATATACATTAGGACAAAGGTCAACCATCGATACATACTCCAAATGAATGGTTTGAAAGGTACGTAACTTACAATTGGCATAATTTTTTGTTGGAAGATCTATTTTTAGTGATTCAAAATTTGTGATAAAGAGGAAAAATAGGAGAATTATTCTTTTCTCACATGGCTCCAAAAGTTCCTCCAAAAGTTATTTCACCAACTAAACCTCTAGAGAGTTCAACCACGACAAGGAGAAATAAAATAAATCTTTCACCAGATTGAAAAGGTGGAAAAGAAGATGGATGGGGTGGAAAATAATATCGATGGGGTGGAAAATAAGATGGATGAGATGGAAGATAAGATGGATGCAAAAATGAAAGATATGGAAAAGAAGATGGATGAAAATCAGGAGCATATGGAAAAGAAGGTATTAAAATTGCAAAATCCCATGTCTTCCATGATATTGCATGCTCTATATGAGAGACTCCCTAAAGGAGATATCAAATTGCAAGGAAATCATGAAAATGTGGCACCAAGAATCATGATTATTCATCACTTCAATATCCACTACATCAAGGATTCAATGTGGCACCAAGGAACTACTTCATTTCAAAGATCGATATGAGGAAGTTTGATGGTAAAGATCTTATAACATGGATGTTCCAAATGGAGCAATTGTTTGATCTACTCCAAACGCCAAGATTACAAAAGGTACCTATTGCATCCTTGTATTTAGAAAATGATCAATTTGTTTGGTATCAATGCCTTTGTGAAAGAAAAAAGGAATTATATTATCTCTTGGTTCATTTTTACTAATGAATTGATATCACATTATGGAGATATTAAGAGAAATACTTTATTTAGTCAATTGATAAATATTAAGAAAAGGTTTAATTACAGAGCACATTCCACCATTCCAAAAGCTCAGTTTCACGGTAAATAACATTAATGACAATAATCCCCGGATGGGATGTCACTATGAGCATTTACTTGAATGAACTCACCGTACACACATGGCCACTCTTTGCTCTTAATACCTTACACGATGCTAAAGTTTGTCACAACGACTTTACTCCTACTCCAACTGTCACTACTATTCCTATCCAGAATGGATACACTCATGGCTCTAATATGTAGCATTGAAATGAACTTTTTCTGGCTTCAATACTGGACAATGAATATTTTAGTTATGGCTCAAAAGGATGACATGGGAACTAGCGTTTTGGGTGGGATATTTTTCATAATTGCATTCCCTCACTATCACATTGTTCTCTCCTCTATTGCAACGATTCCGGTGCAGTCTCTATGGTANCTCTCTCTCCTTAGTCTTTCTCTTACTGGGAGTTTATCTACAGTCATGTCGTGTGAGAGGGGGAAACCTCACAGAGCTGGAGGGAATCTGTCTGGCCTAAGAGGATGCCAACGTAGCTCCTCTTCATTGTCTGAAGCTCATGGGCATGGTGCCTTAAGCCATCCCTTCTCTGGCAGAGCTCCTAGTCCATCAAATCCTGTCGCGGTCGCTACTCCTTCCCAGCCCTAGTCGCCAACCCCTCAGTGTTGTGTGAAAGAATATGATCCCCCTTCGTAGCAAACCTTGACTTACCAAGGTGCTTCATGGAGGACCAATGCAATCTTATTCGAGATATTTGATGCAACAATGAGGAAATCAAATTTCGATAAGAATTAATGGCGAGGAAGATTGACTAGTTGTTGGATTCTGGTTCAAGTGATCCCTATTAGTGGTGCAACCCTAAGAATTTGCTACAATCAGTAATGATACCTGAATGTCCAGGTTCCTCTCAACATGATTCTGCAAGTGGATACAAATTCAAATAGATTATATACAATGTCCAGTTTTTTGTTTCTTTGTTTATCTATGGACAACAAGTATCTTCGGGTCTCTAGTTTTGTGGCTCATACTCTTTTTGTCAAGATTGTTGTAATTTTATATGGAAAACTTTCTAGGTATTTTGTCAAACTATCCCAGAAGTTCATGTCCTGGTGGAGGGATTGGTTTCCTTTGTTGGTAACCTCGACACCAGTCTCACTGATATCTAATGTATTTTTTTGCCTTTGAAAGGTAATATAAATTCTACCTTACAAAAATAAAAACATTCACGAGGATAATTTATTAGATCTCTTTATGGGGACTTTATAAGAGAACATCCAACATGAGGTGTATCTCTTTGAACCTAAATCCCTAGAGAAAGCTTTCAGTATGGCAATGAAAGTGGAAAACAAAAATATGGCTATTTGAAGGGTGGCCATTGATAACTATAGAGAGCAACATGTTTCCTCTCCTAAACTGACAAGTTTGACACCTCAACAAATGGATGAAAGAAGAGCAAAGGGACTATGTTTCAATTGTGACAACAAGTACAATAAAAGGCATAAATGCAGTGAGAATAAATTATTCTACATTGATTGTGAAGAGGAAGAAGATCTAGATATGGAACCATCACAAGAGATAGATCTAGAAGACACTAATCTAATGATATATTTTCATGCATTGGTTGACATCATTACTCCACAAACCCTCAAGATACAAGGATACATAAAAAAGAAAAAGGTCACAATGTTGATTGATTCTAGTAGTACCCATAACTTCATCAATTACAAATTACCAAAATATCTCAATTTATTTGTCTTTACAACACCGAAGTTTCAAGTAATGATTGCAAATGGAGGTGCCATAATATTTTTTGGGAAGTGCCATAATATTAAGCTCAATATGGGGCAATATTTATTGGATAGTCCCATGATTACCATCCAAATGAGTGGTGTTGATGTTGTATTAGGGGTATAATGGTTACAATCATTGGAAACAATGGCCCTTAATTTTCAAGATATTTTCTTGAGATTTTCTTCAAAAGAGAAGGAAATTGATCTTAGAGGTATCCAAGAGAAATCCTCTAAGGTGATAAGATCTAATAGCATGACAAAATTAGTCAAAAAGGGACACCATGGTGTAATTGCACAATTGTGCTCACTATATGTTGAAACATCTATATCCTCTGCTCCAGTGGATCTCCAAATAGTTATCAACAACCATTCCAAGGTATATCAAGATATTCCTAAGGGTCTTCCACCTGCTCGAGATCATGACCATGCTATTCATTTGCAATCAATAAGTGTACCATCTAACATTAGGCCTTACAGTTATCCATATGAACAAAAGAGTGAGATTGAGTATAATCCAAGAAATGTTAGATGTGGGCATCATTCAACCTAGCCAAGTTCTTTCTCTTCACTGGTAGTGATGGTTACGAAGAAGGGCAGTTCATGGTGTATGTGTCAATATTATAGACAACTCAACACAATGACCATCAAAGATAAGTTTCTTATTCCTATCATTGTTGAATTATTAGATGAATCACATGGAACAATTTTCTTTACTAAGTTGGATCTTCATTCAAAATATAATCAAATCAAAATGAGGCAAGAAGACATTCCCAAAACAACCTTTGGAACACATGAAGGTCACTATAAGTTTTTGGTTATGCCATTTGGTCTTACTAATGCACCTTCAACAATTCAAAGCTCGATTACTTCTATTTTCAAAACCTTCCTCATAGAAGTTGTGCTAGTATTTTTTGATGACATATTAATTTACAACAAATCTCGGGAAGAGCATGTACACCATGTTGATAGAGTATTATAACTTTTGGAAGAGAAATTTTTTTATGCAAAGCCCTCCAAGTGTGACTTTGGGGTTCAAGAACTAGAATATTTGGGTCATATTGTATCTCATGAAGGTGTAAAAGCGGACTCTAACAAAATTAAAAACATGAGGGAATGTCCAATTCCCAAAACCTTGAAGAAACTTAGAGGATTCTTAGTATTGACAGACTATTACCATAAGTTTGTCAAGAACTATGGTCAAATAACAACACCTCTAACAACATTATTAAAGAAGGAAGCATTTTCTTGGACTTAAGAAACAAACAATTCTTTTGAAAAAATTAAGGAGGCTATGTGTACAACTCTTGTCTTGGCCACACCTGACTTCACAAAAACATTTATTGTGGAGTGTGATGCTTTAGGCCATGGCATTGGTGTAGTTCTAATGCAAGAAGGAAGGCCCCTTGCCTTTGAAAACAACCAACTTCAAGGAAAAAACTTACTCAAACCCATTTATGAAAAAAAATGTTGGCCATACTACAAGAAGTTAAGAAATGATGCCCTTACGTAATAGGAAGACACTTCAAAGTACAAACAAATCATGATAGTTTGAAGTACTTCTTGGAGCAATGATTATCTTCAAAAAAGCAACAAAAATGGGTTACAAAGATGCTAGGTTATGACATTGAAATTATATACAAAAAAGGAAACCATAGTATTATACCAAATGACCTTTCAAGGAAATAAGGAGAAATAGAAGGTCCACTATGTGAAATTTCTATTCTGCAATCTGACTGGGTGGAAGAAGAAATTATAGAATGGGAGCAAGATAAAGAGGTATGTTAGATCATTCAACAACTACAAGAGGACCCTAGTTCATTAGATAAGTTTGTATGGACAAATGATTTTCTTTGGTATCGTGATCACTTATATTTATGAAATAATTCCCAACTCAAACAGAAGGTCCTTTTGGAATTGCACACTTCTCGTATAGGAGGACATTCAGGGCTCTTGAAAAATTACCACAGGATCAAGAAGGATTTTTTCTAGGAAGGTCTTAAAATTGATGTTCAAAAGTTTGTGTTTGAATGTGTGGTCTACCAACATAATAAGGGAGAGACAATCAAGACACCAAGTCTCCTACAACCATTAGCTATTCCAAGTCAACGTTGGGAAGAAGTTTCAATGGATTTTATTACAAGTTTACCCAAATTTGAAGGAAAGACCGTTGTCATGGTAGTAGTAGATTGACTAACAAAGTATGCCCATTTTTTCTCTCTTTATCATCCTTTTAAAGTAAGAGCAATAGACGCAACATTCATGAAAACAATTCAAAAGCTACATGGAGTCCCCAAGATTATTGTAAGTGATAGAGATCCAATTTTCACTGGGAATTTTTAGACTGAATTATTTTCTTGTTTGGGTACTCAATTGACTCACATCTCATCTTCCCATCCTCATTTTCATGGGAAAACTAAGATTGTGAATAAATGTATACAAGTTTATCTTCGTTTCTTTGCATATGATAAATAGACATAATGGGTCAAGTGGTTACCATTGGCAGAATGGTGGTGCAATACATCCTTTAGTATTTCATAAAAAATGTCCCCATTTATGGCACTTTAATCATCCTCCATCCATCACATCACCATTGAAAGGGACCACAAAGGTTCAAGCAGTGGAGGACCACGTAGGGCACTAACAAAAGGTCCTCAAACTATTGAAGGACAACTTGGTTATGGCGCAAAATAGGATGAAACAACAAGCAAATCAACATCATAGTGAAAGGGAATTTGAAGTGGGGGATTGGGTCTTTTTGAGGTGACAACCATATAAATAGATGTCCCTCAAGAAACAAAATAAGGACCATAAATTAACACCCAAATATTACAGTCCCTATAATGTGTTGCAAAGAATTGGAAGTATGGCTTACAAATTGGAGTTACCTCCATCTTCACTTGTACATCCACTCTTCCATGTTTCTTTCTTAAAGAAGGTAATCAGTGACAAGATCCCAGTCCAAGCTATTTTACGAGATATTAATGAAGAAGGGAAAATCATACCAGAACCAGAAAAAATCCTTGAAACAAGGATTAAACAACTGTGAAATCAAGTAATTACTAAGTACCTTGTCAAATGGAAGAACCTACTAGTGGAAGAGGCGACATGGGAATATAAGTTCGTCATGTAGAAACACCCATGATTAGTCAAGTGTTGAGGACAACACTTGTTTGAAGGGGAGGGGCATGCTAAGCCCTGGACAAAGCCCCATGTAAGTATAAAACCCCTTATTAATCCCCAGATATTGAATTAATACATTTCTAGTGTTATATTTGTATGTCGGCTAGAACCCTTCATTGTACCCTTAGGAGACCTAGTCTTAGGATCATCTCATATCATGTACATTGAATATATTGTAAAATGAGGCTTCCCCCTCGATGTGGATTGTTATTCATTGAATTTTTATCATTTTTTAGGTGTTGGTTCATAACATGATGTCGCGAAAATGCTGAATAATGAGACTAAAGTCCTATAAAAATGTCAAAACTAGACCCTTTTGTCAAAAAAATTCTTTGGAAAGGCATAAAAAATTACATAAATGCTCCAACATGGAAGTAACTACAAGGCAATAATGTGAAAAGGGTTTTTTCTAGACCACAAGAGGTAAAAAATGCCTTTTATGGTAAAACTAGTTCATTTTCACATTTACTTTGTGCAAAATAGGAAATCTTGGTGAAAATCCTCCAACCCTTCAGAGCTTCTAGAAAATATTGTGCAAGATTTAGCTAACAAAATTTGAAATCGTTAGTTCAAGGTAAATCCTTAGCCCCTTCTCTTTCATTTGAGTGTTTTTTAAAAGATTTTGAGCAGTGGAATTTTTTTGGGGGAGGCCCCAAAAATAATCGAGTTGGCTATGGCTAGGTTGCATGCTTCCAATAAGGTAGCCCATGAATGGTTGTACATGTTGCCACAATCAGGCATGACCATCCCCCAAAAAGTTAGATCTATCTCAATTTCCTCATTTTTTTGGATTTTTCTTAATGGAGGATGTTTGTTGGATTTTGTAAGATAGTCTTCCACCATTATCGAGTGGAAAGAGAAGGATCACAAGGATGATAAATTATCCATAGTGGGAGACCAACACACATTGGAAACTCTTTTGGACTATGGGTTTTTGAATTTATTTAGATCTCAACCTCAACTGTTCGAGATGTCGGTGAGGTTCTAGAGCCTTGACTAACATTGCTTCAAAGTGGGAGGAAATTAGCTGATGATAGAGATAGAAGATATCTATTTCATTACTTGTTTGTCACAACATGGGGTACTAGTGAGTCTATCAATTGGTCCAAGTGAATCCATCTCATCTATCAGTGACTAAATCACAAAGTATTGTCGTCCAGGGGCTAGGAAGTCTAGTAACAAACTCCCCATTAGAGATGTCATGGACCTTCCATTGCGGACAATCCTGTTTACTATTACCTGTTTAATAGGCTCTATCTCTCCACATTTAGCCTCCAGAGGGCATATCAAGTATGCACTAGAATGCCTCAACCCTATAGTTTTCTACTGGTGTTCGAGTGTTCTTACTAATATAAAGGATCAACTAAAAAAATGCAGGATAGGTAAAAAAACAGCAGTTTGGGTAAGGCTCCATTTTGGTTTTGTTCTTTCTAGAGAGGATCCCCATAGTGAGGACCCAAGTAATTATTCCATATAGAGGGCCCAGGGACCCAAATATGGTACAATGGACTGACTGCATGGTGTGAGTCATGGGAGGTAGGGTGGAATGTCGATACAAATATATCTGGGTTAACTAATGGAACAAGCAAATCATGGCCATCGAGGACTTCCTGTATGAGGGAATTAACTTTCATAGAGATCTAGAGCTTGTACTACCCCGTGGAGAACAATTGGGCCCTCTCAGTAAGAATGAAAGACTTGTGTACTTTTTTTTTTTTTNTTTTGATTATGTATTTTTTTTGTTGGTGTAGTATAACTAATCAAGTTTGTTGTCATGACACATATTTGGGACCGACATATTCGATAGGATGGGTCTGGATCTACCGCAGGAGCAACCAGAGGAGGAGAGAAATGATGTTGATGAGCTCTGCGAGGTGCGAAGGAAATTTGAGGGGTTGACCATGGATGTACCTCCAATGTGCATGGAGGTGATTCTACCGAGACTACAATGCCACACAGTGGGTGTGTCCCACCCATTTCAGTGTCTGCTTAGGTGAGTATCCCACATAGTGGTCTGATATCATGATACCTAGGTGCCACATGATGACAATATACCATTTTTTTAATGCAACATATAGTAGTAGACGACCAATATCTATTGTGTCATGCAGACAATTTTTAGTAAACCACATTAATTTTTGAGATGATGTAATGCAAAACTCTTGTGTGTGTTTATCTCAACTTGTAATGGTGTTCAAAAGATATGAATGCGACCTATGTAAATATGAACATGCATTTTTTTTAATAATGAAATGCTTGATTTAATGTGACAAATGCCAATCTAACACATAATTAAACAATGAATCAACTAATGTATTAGAACCTCTTGGAATATGCTCATAATTAATATAGTCAAAGTACCTTTCAAGTTGGCAAACCCTCAAATATTTGTGAAGCAACATAGGACTTTTGACAATATAGGTGTGATTCAATTGCGATACCACTAGCTGGGAATCCAACTTGACAACTAACCTGTGAATGTCGAGAGTAAGATCCTCCGACAAGAGTTCAATGGCCCCACTATACTCTGTGATGTGATTGGTTGTAGGACCAAGGTATATGCCCCTTGAACACACTAGTTCATTTGTGGGCGAGAAAATCACCAAGGCAATGGAAGTAATGTTCCAAGTACTATGGTTGGTGCCATCTGCGAAGCCAACATAGACCGAGGTCGACATTGACATCTGCAAATCATGCGTAAAGTAGGATAAACATCGAACTAAGACAAACTACACACATAAAATAAAAATGCACACCACACCGAAAACAAAAAAAAATGCATAATGTTCAAAGAATCATGTGGCCATGTGGCATATGCATGATACGTTTTTAGATAGAGCCCATTACGAGGCTCCAAGAGCATATTTCCATCATAGTCAACTAACCCATAGGCCCCTTTGTGAAAAACACATTTAATGATGTAAGGACCACACCAAAGGGGTTCACACTTAATTGCACCTAATGTATCATGGTCTTGATCATAGACCAAAACCAAGTCACCCTCTACAATGATACGAGGTTGAACTGATTTGTCATATTGGGCTTTGATGCACTTCATATGAGTTTCGCTGGCTAGTGTAACATCATGACGATTTTCATAAGGATCGGCCAAATACAAGAGACACTGCTCCTCAACAAAATTATTAGGCAAGAGTTCTATGGCTAGTTTTAATCACAAGATTTTGTATTCAATCGGTAGGACCATTTCCACCCCATAAACGAGTTGAAACCATGTAAATTTGGTGGCAGTCTTGGCTGAGGTTCGGTAATCCCATAATGTCGAAAATAACATAAGGTACTAGGTGGACTCGTGTTTTCCTACCATCCTCTAAATCATGGTTTTTAATACGCGAAATTAATAGCTTGAACCTGAACATTTGAGTGAGGATAATAAGGTGTCAAGTTCTCATGGAGAAAACCCAACCTAGGAGCTAGTTCGATCATCATTTTTTTGCAAAAATGGGACACATGGTTTGTCACAATAGTACTAGGTACATCGAACCATGCAATGATGTGATTGAATATGAATAAGTCAGATGTGGTGGCATCATTGAAAAGGAAGGCGATGCCTCGACCCACATGAAGTAGTCAACAACCACACCGATGTAACCATGGCCATTAGCCGAGGTAGACTTACATGTCATGAAATCAATCCTCCATTTTGGGAAGGGACCGACGATGACCATAGGATGTGAAGGAGCAGGGTGAGTGTGCATTTTCCAGGTGAAAAATTGACAAGGGTGACACTTCTGGACCACATGCATACAATCTTTGAAGATCGTGGGCCAAATTGTCTTGCACGCATAATCTTTTGGGTAGTGGCAAGACTAGAAAGATGACTGCCACATGCTCCAACATGGTAGTCATTTATAACTCACTCAACTTCCTCATGGACAAGACATCGACGTAAAATCAAATCTACGCCATGACGATAAAGAGTTTCATCGATAATGAGGTATTATTTAGCCTGATGGTGTCATGATGGCGTATGCACTGATATTGTTCATCACGGAATAACTAAGGATGAAAACACTGGTTATGGGGACATACTAGGACATCTCCATACTAGGGGTCAGATGAGTCAATAAGAAATAATGACTCATCAAGAAATGAATCATTAACCATGGGTTCATTGTTGACTCAGGGAAGTTTGGACATCAACTCAACTAAAGCCAAAGATTTCTTGGAGTGACATTCCAACTAGGATATTATATGGATCTCCTTATTTATTTTTTGTAGTTTCTTTCAGTAAAACAAAATGTAATATTCATTTGTTCAAAACTTAATATGAGAAATAGTACCAAGTGGTGAGGCCAATACCTACAATTGAGTAAGCATAGTTTTACATAAGTGTGTCATTCTTTTGCATTTTCTAAATATTTTTGAAATCTATGAAACAATGCAACCTTTCATCATCGATTGAGGTTTTATTAAAACAATTGAAATATACAAAATGATGCAACTCCACTATGTACTTAGATTCCATCCAACCAAATATTAGTAAGATTTATGTTAACACGAAATTATGTTGGAATGAATTATTGTTTAAGGCAAAAGGTTTATGAAAATATGCCCTTCCTTCCTATGTATGTATGTTGATTTATCATGCCTTGGAAGCAAAATCAAACATAGTGAAAGTAGATAAATGACAAAATCCCAGATAATCCAAATACATACTTCAATAATAGAATGATTGTGATTGCAAGAAGCACAACCTTGAACTTCATGGGAATTGAAGGCCTGTAATGTAACAATGTGAATAAATAAATGTTTTAGATCCATGGTGATTCAAACTTGACACTATCTTGGATATATTTGAAAATGCAATTCTTATTGTAAGAAGGAGGAAATTTGGGTGTCTGTGGAAATATTGGCAGTGTAGAAGGGACATGAGGGGTTAGGAAGGTTGAGGCAAAGGTAGATTAAGAGACATTATGTTATGATCCAAGGGGGGGCATAGATATGGCTAAATGTATATGATATGACCCAAAATCTGAAATTTGTATTGTTATCCCCGATTTCATGGGATAACTAGGAGATCATGTCTCGAGGCCCATACATCCTAGACATGGAGTACCGAGAGCAGGATTGACCTGAGCATTGCCCTGGAGGGCCCATCCTTCTTTTCTTTCATCAACTCGTCTTGTCAGCAGTAGCAACATCCATCACCATCGGCCTGGTCTTGTATCGGAGAAGGCTCTTGCTCCATGAGGTAATTGGTCCGGGTATCATGGTATGTGTCACTTTTGATCATTATAACCTTTAGATATATGCATCTTACTCCTTTTATCTTTGACGACTGCTTGGATCTTACATTAACCCACTTGACCATGATTGAGGGGATTGACAGGGCGTCCTAGTAAGCCTGTACCCATAGGTTTTGGTTTGCCACCAGGGGGATTTCTAAAGAGACATCATTCGCTCCCATCACATTGTCACTTTTTCATCTATCTCTCACTCATCTGTCCCATTCCCCTAGTCCGAGCATTAGGATGATCTGTTTGTGGGGTTGCACCTTATCTCGTGGGAAGAAGGGGCTAAAGGCCCAGAAGGTAAAAGTAGTTGGTAAAAGATAAAATCCATAAAAATGAAACCTAGAGATGCCTCGCCTAGGGATCCCCGAGAAGGCAATAAGAAGCCTCTTAGCAAGAAACAAGAGGGACTCGAAGAAAAATAACAAAGAAACACCTAGCCAAGAGGATAGGGGGTCTCATCACGAGCCAACCTATTATGTTCATGGGTACCTAACAACGTGACATTGACACTATCTAGTTACCACGCCAGGGCAGTGACGTTTGGTTGCATGACCAAGGGAAAGGGGGTCTCATCACGAGCCAACCTTATCATCTCTGTGAAAGTGCTTGTGGGTAACACTATCAGATCTGGTCACCATGCCAAGGTAGTGTCCTCTAGTTAGTCCTTGAAATAAAAAGAAAAAGCAAATAAAGAAAAGAAAGAATAAAGGCAAGAAAGGGCTTGGAAAAAATTGCATCCATGACGGGTTCAACTCGCCTTCTACAAAGGCACCCACAGGGAATATCATGCATCCATGTCTCTCACTCTACCCGTATGTCTGGACATCCCTTATCCACATCACCTCATTTTACATGGCTTGGATGATACCCTTGGAGACTTTCCTTTCCTTATGGATACTAGCCCAATAGGGTGTCTTTTCTTTTTCTTCAGCCTTGTATTATAGGTCTTTGTAATATCTTTGAGCTATTGGATGATATATCAGGATTTTTATGCATATGTCTGATAATATTAATGATGAGACGTGATTAACATTGATATGATCCCTGTGACTAATGAACCCATGGAGGGCGAAGTTTTTGATGTGTAGGACCATGCCCGATGGACATGTACCACGTGGATCGGTACACATGGGGAGATGATTAGTTCAGACCTCCATGGGGCTGAAGAGCCCATCAGATGGTTATTGAGACCCCATCAGGGGCAGAGACAGGACGGTGCTTGATTGAGCCTTTGCACATGAGAAGAAGAAGGGTGTTCCATGAGGGGCACTTTGGCTGAGCCCAGCCTAGGGGGGTTGACCCACTTCCAGTGGAACGTTTCCCTTGGATGGCCTAGGACGTCACCTAGGAGCCATTGACATCACCTTGAGCATGTGATAGTTTGATAGGGCAGCTGGCACATGTGGCATAATTGGGAGGCCAAAGAGGGCCAATGTTTTGTCATTTTGTGCTGCATTTTCCCTAAAAAGGGGCTAACGTCTCACTCAGCAGGGTTTGACATCTTGCTTATGCTCAGTTAGGGCTTTGATTTGACAATTTAATGTAAAAACAATATGATTTTGGTTTGTAGCCTTGTCAGTTATTTTTAATGACCTAAATTTAATTAAAGGTCATGATACATTATATATTGAGGAGTTTTTCCCTCATTTTGATGGAACTCATCACTCACTCTCATAGTGAGGTCTGATTTTTGCGCCCTATTAGGGTTTTTGGCTATTTTGAGGAAGGCACACTTGTTTGGAGAGGAGATTTTTGGCAATTTATGGTGTTTTTCTTGAAGGAAGGTTTACAACTAGGGTTTGCATGGTATTTTCGTGATGATTTGTAAGTATTTTTCTGCAAAACTTCTTGATTCAATGGTTGTAGTTTAATTTCTTGCATTCTATTTATATATATACATTGTTGGATCAAAACCCTAGGGGACAAACACACAAGTAGGTTGTTGTCTCACATCCACTCATAGAAAAAACTTTTAAGCCATTGAAGAAGAAGAAGAGATCCTGGCCATTGCTACACTCCTTTTATCTTCCTCCTTTATGCTAGCCTTACTTTTAAATTTCAAGAGAAAGAGGACATCCCAGGCATAGGTTATCTACACCTAGGGCCGTTTTTCTTTTAGGGTTTGATGAAAGAGCCTTGCCTTCGCAACACTCTCCCTCTTTAAACTTTCTTGTCTTGATTTTACTTGTCTTTGAGCTAGCCGTTTGCCGGGAAGGAGGAGAGAGCACGAGGCCTTGCTTAAGCAACACCAGAGTGAGCCTCTCTCCCCTAGGGTTCTGTCTTCAAGGCCCTACCATTACAACACCTTGAAACCTTTCCCTTTTGTCCTTTAAATCTCATCCTCTTCAAGTTGTGCGTCCTTCTCCTTTTGACTCCATAACCCTAGGCACTGATCTTATCCTCCAACGTTGAAGTGAAAGTGATTGAAAAAACTCTTAAAACTCTTAAATTTGAAACCCTAACTAACTAACTAACCCTAATAAGGCTGATGTCACACTTGGTTATTCCATCTTGACGCAACACTTTCTATTGATAAGTAATTAGATGATGGTTAAGAGCATTTATTGAGTAAAGGATTGATTAAATACATTGTTGGCTACATCATCTCAATATTTATTGATGAATTGATATTATTCCACTGCTATATTGATAAACAATTATCTCATTGATATCTATTGTTATAATTGCTAATCTATTGATGTAAGATAGTTATATGAAGTACTAACCCATTGAACTATAACCTGCATATATTGTTTTTCTATTGTCTTGTTCCAGGCAGGTGTTCTCATTTGGGGCTACACTTCATTATTGGTTGTTTAGTCGAACTATTTGATCTTAGTGGTAACCTGTGAGGAGGGACTTTTACTTTGACCTTTATACCTTGCCTCTTCAAAACCCCAGGTTACCGGGGACGTCTCCCCTGAGCCTAACCTCCCTAAATAGAAAGAACCTCCCCATTGTGGTGACATTGGGTGGGGTAGGTTCCTGTTACGCCAGTTTGGCCACTATCTTCTAGCCATTTGACCTAGCTACAAACTATGTGATAACATGTATCACATATACCTTAATAATTTCTATGAATATCCTCCCCCTTGGGTCATAACACATTAATAATAAATTAGAATACATTATGTTGTCTAATACATTTATGCTATCTAATTTCAACTAATCATAACATAATCCACTTAGTGGCCACATATGCACACATAAGAAAAAAATGGGTCTTTTGAAAACCATGGGGAAAATGAAGATTGAATGCACTTGAAAAGTTCATAAACAAGATCCTCGAAAAAGTCTTACACTCAAACAAAGTTTTCTACATTGAAATAATAAAAGGCAAGGGTGGATCCATTTGCCCAAACATTATCTTTCAAAATTAAGAGGGATATATACAATTGTATCTAATATTAGAAAATTATGCTCCAAATCTAAGCAAACAACGACCACCATTTTTTTTTGCATGAAACGTGACAAATTAATGAGGTGCATTCAACTTTTTTCCAGTATTGGTATATACATGTTTGAAGCAACAAACACAAAATTCAGTCAAGAGAAGCAAAACGGGCACCCCTACCAACTCTTCCTCGTTGCTCCATAATTTCATGTGGGCCCTCTCATGATATTCAATCAAACACAAAGACTCTCCTAGTGTAAAAATAACTAGAGGAAAAATAAGCTTCTACATGTTGTAGATGAGATGTGGTTGACATGACATCTCTAAATGATGTCATTTAAGAGTTAACTAAGCATTGGGTTGCTTTGCCTTTTGCCATTTGTTTTCTTTAGTTGGGATGGTATTATGGAATTCTACGTTGACACTTTCATCTCTTGTTGGTGCGTAAATATGTTCACTGTATATCTCACACTCATTTAAATGTCAATCCGGGATTCGTAATCGAAAGAGTCGTTACACCATATGTACCGAAAACAAGTAACCTATCTAAGTCTATTGCATATAGGAAATAATTAATAACATAAAAATTCCATTTCTAAGTTCTCTAAATACTTCAAAATATCCTCTGAACCTAAAACTGATAATGAAACTTAGACAAATGGTCAATCAAAGAGATGTTGTACCAGAGAAAACAAATTTGTTCATTTAGGCATTTGTATTGAAAAGATGAACTTTAAGAAGCTTGTCTCCTATAGTAATTAAAACAATCAACTCCAACCATTCTTGAAACAAAAACCAACTTCAACTTCATGTAATTCTATCAAACCAGCACAAGGGGAATTCAATATAACTAAAAGACTTTATTACAACACATGAAGATGAAAGATAAAGTCTCATGGTCACTTGCGATACTACAATCATAAACATAAAATATTAGTCTCACACTTCAAATTATGAGATAGCTACCTTGAACATTGGATAATAAAATGTATATTCAATCTAGCACTTGCCTATACATACCAATCCAAAATGATTAACACAATGCTCAATACTGAGAATTAAATAAAGACTAATCACACACACACGTTGTTGTAAACTACAAACACACAGAACATATACAATGAGGTTTACCTTAGTTGGGGCGGTGGGCCCTTACCGAACCAACAAGGAACTTCTTAAGGAGTTAATAGACTAAAACTTTCACTCACATCCAAGAATTGACATAAAAGATCTTCTATATTAATTCAGCTTGTAAATTGGATCAATAGTGTTTTACTTCATACATGACAACGACAAGTACTGTTTGATTCTTATCATATATTTCTTACATTCCTCTCTACACAACATTCCTTATATAAGGTAAGCCGATACTACCAATATTTATGGATAAACATTAAATAGTTCGAGAAATTCCAGAATTAAGATTTACATCGAATTTTTAGGAGTCGACTCCGTCCTCATGACACGAAGTGCATGAGCGATGGAGTCTCTTGCAACTGGAAAACTGACTTGGACGCTTCTATCAAAATGTCTTCTCGAAATATTCACCATTATCCAGGTCCAACTGGCGCATTCCGAAACAGAGGTTTTGGTATCGGATTGCACATAGTCGTGAGTCTAGTACCGGAATAGAACAGAGCAAGGAGTACCGGAATAACGCATGTCTTGGTACCAGAATGGAGTTGGTACCGGATCAAAACTGTCTTGAGTACCAGAATGGATTCGGTACTGGATTACACGGTGTCTGGTAGTGCCGGATAGACTGCTCATAAATCAAATTATTAGAACTATACAAAATAAAACACTTTCAATCGAATTAATTTAAGAAAGTTAAACAAACATGCTTTAAATCACCAATTACCTCTTGTAGACATGACATAGCTATTAGGCATGTGTTTTGGGAGGGAATAGTCCAGTATAGGTTTACAATAGAGGCAAAAAGACTTAGATAGAGGGTAAGATATGGTATTATCTTATGTCAAAATGAAGACTCAACATTTCCCCCATGTTGAAGATGTTGCATGTCCTCATGCAACGTTATAAAAAACTGATACCCAAAAACTTTCTGCACAATTGGACCCTCCTCTGTCATTCCTCAGATTGAAAAATGTTAACACCGGAAGCTTCACTCTTCAATTCCTTCTTGATTACCCTAGTGTAATGGACCAATTGCAAGACTTTGTTAAGTTTGGTAGAGACCTCCGCATGTTGCTCCTTACATTCTGCATTCTCTGCCTTGATATGCCTATCCAATATTTTGTATTCTTCAATTTCTTGTTTCAATCTCTCAATTTCTACTAATAATGTTGGTTCATTCAGGGACTGGTCTGGACTTGGTGTGAGTACTTCCTTGGCCACCATCTCTCGAGCCTCTTTTTCATTCCTCAGACTCCTCAGAGCCTTTATTATCATCTTTCATCTGCTCAAGGATTTGCCTGGACTTGGTGTGAATGCTTCCTGAGTTATCGCCTCTCAAGCTTCTTCTGACTTCCTCAAATCCATCAAAGTCTCTGTTACCAATCCTTTTGTCTCTCTTATTATTACCAGTCCTTTTGTTTCACTTGTGGCAGCTCCCCAACCACTCTCTTTGTCTGGAGAACTTGGAATATCCAATGTTCTCTTTGAGGAGAAGGTATGTTTTGGATTGTCTCCTATCTAGCCATACTTCTGGTGGTCTTGCGTATGGGTGGCAAGGATTTCTTAGACTTGCTGACAGGGGTAGGAGTTTCTTCAAACAATTTCTTTTTCTTAGATTTACTGATAGGGGCAAGCCTGGACATCTGTACCTCCTATGTTGACTAGACCTTTATCTTGTAGGCTTGAACTGTAAATTCTGGGGTTTGCTTTTGTTGGCAAACTCGTATTCCTAACTTGGAAGATTGAGGCGTGGGCTCTGGAACTTGTGCCTCCTTTCCTTCTAGTTTCTTTCTATTTTTACTTGTCACCTTAGCAGTCTCCTTCAAGCCACCAACTGAGCTTTGGGAAGGCCGAGTAACTTCAGAAATAATTTTCAATTCTTTAGGGGATTTTGGAGGGGGTTTTACAGTTGCTTCTAGTAAAATCCCCTGTTGATCCGTCTCAGCCTTATTTTGCTTCTTATTCTATGACCGTTGATCTTTAGGGTGTAGGACTGAGCTAGATGCTTCAGCTGGTGCAGAATTTTTCTTACTTTGTAACTGGAAGTCAGGGGTCTTCTCTATTTGACTAGTTGGTTCTGATGGCATTTCCATAATTTTTTGGGGAACGTTGTCTAATTGACCACATGGTTCTGAACCGTCCTTTCATCTTTTACCCCTTTGAACCGAAGTAGAGCTTACTCTCTAGAATTGAGTGGCTGTCTTATTTCTTGATATAATAGGCTTCCCCACGAAAAAAATTCTGTCACTGATTTCTCAATGGCCTGAGATGAGTTGGGTGCAGTAGTGTCTTCTTTACCTCCTGATGCCATGTCTTTCTTTCCTTTTCTGCTTGAGCCTTCAATGTGTTTCCTTGCCTCCTATGTCTCGATTGACTTGGATTTCTCTTGAGCGGCGCTCTGTAGGAGCAACTGCTTCCAACTACCCCCTTGTGTTTTTAGAGCATGAAAAACGAGAAGTTTGATTAAACTATGATTATGAAGACTAGTCCCGGGTTTCTTAGAAACTGACCTCACCCCTCTTGCCATTTTCTTTAAACTCATCCATAAAAAATGGGGAAAATTTATCTGTGGTCCTCCCTCAAAATGTGACAAAAGATTTAAATGAGAAATGAAGGTCATGACATACCTTCCCTCACAGGTGAGGAATTTCTGCAGGCTTATAAGCATTGCCAAATATTTTTCTTTGATATAGCTCTGAGGGACGCCCTTGGTCCAATCAGGGTCGTGATGTTCTGGTTTGAGGAATTGTTGATAGAGATTTTTGTCTACGATCACTCTTTTGAAGTATCTTTATCCAGCCATCGGGAGACCCGTGGCCTCTGCTATAGTGGCTTCTGTAATTTTCAAATTCACATCCCCAAGCTGCACATTCTCTCCATCATATGTCTGCGCAAAGATGAGAGAAATTCCCTCATGATGGCCCTTAAATTTTTCCAAGAATGGTACCCACCCTACCTGTTCATATTTTTTTCTTACAAGCCTGATATCATGTTGTTTCTTTATATATTTGAAATATTGTCTCATGCCTGTCGACCCCCATACTATTTTAAGCAATTCTCCTGGGTGGATAAGGCACAAACAGAAGGTCGAGGGTTGAGTACCGGATGATAGAGTATGGGTTGGGAGAAACATACAAGGGATACAAAGGCATAGGGTATTTGTAGATAGTGTGAAAACAAGGGTAAATAATGCTCATCTGGATGGTGGAGCCATCCAGAGGAGCATTTATGAATGGAAGTGTAGATTACAACGGTCACGTTGATACTCATGATGATATGGCGAGGTAAGTCGGATCTACTAATGGTTTCCAGATTCATGGGAAGCTTGTTGGTGGATGGTATTCACAAAAGGAGGTGGTCGTTATGATCGGGACTCATGTATATGAAATTCACTGGGATCATTGCTTGATATGCTGAGATTTGTGGTTCACGTCGTCTCATATAGTATGACAACTAATCATGCGGTTTATTTATCAAATAGACAGAGGGAGTTTGATCCCATAAAAGACATCGTGATTTTGCATTTTTGATGTTTCATAGGAAACATCCTTCTCACAAAGGTGAGGTCTAAGATTTCTATAGAGATTCATGACAAAATAGGGGTACGTCATGATCCAAGAGAAATCAGATGTTCTAAATGCATATTTAGTCTAATTCCTTTAAATAATACGAAAAAAAGTGTCGAATATGTATGTCCTCGCACTAATAATTTGACAATGACTTGGAAACATGATGAAAGTTACCCGTCATATTCTTACCAGTACTGGATCATCTAAGTACTGGATCACCTGTGTGTAGAATTTGTAATTGATACAGGATCACCTGAGTGTCAGATCGCCTGTGTGTAAGACTTGTAGTTGGTTTAGGATCACCTGGGTGCCGTATCACCTGTGTGTAAAGTTTGCAGTTGGTACAGGATCACCCGAGTGTTGGATCACCTGTGTGTAAAATTTGTAGTTGGTGCAAGATCACCTGATTACCTGAGTGTTGGATCACCTATGTGTAAAATTCGTAGTTGGTACAAGATCACCTGAGTGTTGGATCACCTGTGTGTAAAATTTGCAGTTGGTACCGGAATAGCGCAGGGCCCCTTCTTTTATACTGGATAGGATGCGGTACCGGATAGGCACAACGACATGATTTGGTGGCCCTTCATACATAGAGGTGATCATCGATGCAAGATAAGCACAAAAATGAGCTTTCTTGAGCTTAAAAATCTTGACACTGATTCTGGTGATAGTGATTTATAGAAATAGCTGGTGTTCTATGGTCAAATCCATATGAAAAACCATGCAGTTGCCAAATTTTATAGAGAAATAATGCAGGAAAGATTTGTAACAGGAGGGTACTCTGTAATGACCAGTAACTGAGATGACAAAACTCCTTTTCTTCTGGAGCCAAGGTGACCACACTTTTGCTGGCATTTCCTCTTTTATTACAACACGATAATAATCCTAACTACTAATTTTCTGTGGATTTTTATCGAGCCCAGATTAGTTAATGCTCGCTGGTATTTTCAATTTTATAAAGTCTGAAAAACTTAAAGGAAACTCTCTATACTATCCCGTGGATTTTTGTCGAGCCCGAGCCAGTTCCTGCTCGCCGGTATTTTCAATTTTAAAGAGTGCAAAAAACTTAAAGGAAACTCTCTATACTGTCCCGTGGATTTTTGTCGAGCCCGGGCCAGTTCCTTCTCGCCAGTGTTTTCAATTTTAAAGAGTCTGAAAAACTTAAAGAAGACTCTTTCTGGTAGCTGTCCTCCTTATTTGTTTATCTACATGGGAACACCACCAATTTTTCTTTTGTCTTTGTTAGTTAAAAATAAAAAAACTTCATCTCATGACACACCTATGTACAGAAAATGAATTTATACAATTTGAACTTACTATGGTAGGTCAGCAGGAGGGAAAAACCTCTCACTTACCAGTTGCATTTCGACAGTCTGAAGAATTTTTTTGACAAAATCCTCCTTTGATAGAGGTTTGTGATAAACCTTCAGTCGATGTCCATTGATAACAAGGGAAGTTTGATTTTCATCAATAGTCTTTATCCTTACTACACCATTGTCATAGACTATATCAACCTCATAGGGCCCCATCCATCTGGTAGACAGTTTGCCTTTGAAAATTTTAAATCTGCTATCATATGGGAGGGCCCAATCACTTGGCTGGAAGGACTTCTGTTTAATGTACTTGTCGTGCCATTTGGTCCTTTGTTCTTGTATCAGGGTGGTTCTTTGTAGAGCATCTTGTCTTATCTCATCAAGCTCGTTCAATTGTAATAGCCTCTGTTTTTTAGCTTCATTTAGGTTCATTCCTATTTGCATGGAATTTCTGAAGGTCTTTACTTGAAACTCTATGGGCAGTAGTTCGTGCTTCCCATATACCAATTCATACGGTGTATGGCCTATTCTATTTCTCTAGGCTGTCCTCTAGGCCCACAAGGCCTCAAGAAACCTATTATCCCAGTCTTTGTGATGCAGCTGAATAGTCTTAGTGAGGATGGCCTCTATCACTTTGTTGGTCGATTCTACTTTGCCATTGGCTTGGGGGGATAGGGTGAAGACTTTTTGTGTCTGATCTTGTATTGTTCGGTAAGGGCCTTAACCAAATTTGAGGTGAATTATGTTCCTTGATCAGTGACTATCTCTCTAGGTACCCCGAAACGAGTGAAAATTTCCTCAAAGAGAAAATCTACAACAGATTGTTCATTGGTTGAATACATGGCCTTGGCTTCTACCCATTTTGTTACATAGTCTGTGCAAACTAATATGTACTTTTTCTTCCGGGACATGGGATTGATAGGTCCTACAAAATCTAAGGCCCATTTTTCAAAGGGTTTGATTACAACTTGGGCTTGGAGTGGCATTTCATCGAATGATGTAGGCCTTCCCATTCTTTGGCAATCATCGCAGTTGGCCACGTATTTCTTTGCATCTTTAAAAATGGTCGGCCAATAATAGCCAAATTGTAGGATTTTGTAAGTTGTCCTTTTGTCAGCAAAGTGGCCTCGACAAGGGTCATCATGGCAGGCTCTAAATATATCTTGCATTTCATCTTCCCGGACACATCTTCTGATTACCAAATCATGTCCTGTTCGGTATAGGGTATCTTCATGCCACATATAATTGGCACTTAGCTGAATGATTCTCTGTTTACTATGGATGTCATACCTTTAGGTAGCTTGCCAGTTACCAAATAGTTGGCTACGTCTGCATACCAAGGGGTGAAAGTAGAAATGGAAAATAAATTCTCATCCGGAAAATCATCATCTACTGGAGTACTGTCACCTGTATGGATAAGTCTAGACAGAAAATCAGCGACCGAGTTAACTCTTCCAGGCCTATCTATGATAGTGATATTAAATTATTGTAGTAACAAGAGCCATCTTCTTACTCTTGGACATCTATTTGTTCTTCTTGGTTTGTGTGATTATGCACATGTTCCTCTTGAATGACCATAGTGGGATTTGTTTTGTTTACAATCCTTCCTGATCTTAATTCAATTCCATTAAATGGAGCTGGCGTTATTACGTATGTAGGGAAGATTTGTACTTCAACGTTTTGTATAGGTTGTGCCGCTTTGTTATTTGGGTTAGGGATAGGTTGTGCAGGAATAGGAATAGGTCGAGGAGGGTTTTGGATGGGTGCAACTTGCATTGGTTGTTGCATATTTGGATTCATGGGTAGTGTAAGTGGTTGTTGTGGTTGTGGGGGTGGAAGAAGAGTAGTGGGGTTAAAACCAGGGAGAAACTGTGAAATATTCGAAGGAGATTGTGGATAGTTGGGACGATTTGTTGGTTGAAAGGGGACATTTCCATATATAGGTCCTCTCCATCCCAGTTTCCAAGGTTGGGTTTGTGTTGACCACTGAGGATAAGACATGGGGGGTACCCATTGTTGTTGGGGGTATTGTGTAATTGGGTCGGAAAACATGTTGGGGTTTTGTTGTCTCCATGGTCTCCTAGGGGGGTAAGATGTCTCATGTTCTCCTCCTCTCTTGAACATGGCCTTGAGTCCAGGGAGAGAAGGGCATTCATTAGTAGGATGGTCCTCTGTGAAAATACCATAGAGTTAAATAACATTGAGGGGGATTCCTTTTCAGGGTGTTTCCTCCTACACTGATGATAGAAGATTGCTAACGCAACATTTTCTTCCTCTTGTTTTGTTTTAATTTGCATGGTATCTAGTTGGGAATTGATGGTGTGTAGGATATCTGTTTTAAAGTTTTCCAATAGATTTCCTAGCTCAATCCTTGTGACACCTCTGGATGTGGGTTTAACAATTTTGTTGGTAGGGTCCCTTATACTTTTCCCTGTTTTAGCTTGACTGAGAGAGTATCTTTTACAATACTCTGCTATGTATGCAAATGGTTTTTGGTATATGTCCCCAGAAATCATAAGGTTTAACACTTCAATGCAATCGTCCCTCACACCCTTTAGAAAGATAGTCCTAACTGTAGTTGTATCTAAGGAAAACTGCTTAGTCTTTTGGTAATTGTATAAGAACCTTTCTAAGTAGTCTTCTAAGTTTTCTTATTATGATTGCTTCATTTTGAATATATCATTCCTAGCATCCCTAGGTCTGCAGTAATCCTCGTATTTCTAGAGGAAGGTCTCCTTCATACCATCCCAAGACAAAATTGTGTGTTCCCCTAAGCTCATGAACCACCGTAGTGCCAAATCTTTTAGTGTGGCTGGGAAAAGTTTTAATTTTTTAGTATTATCTGTGTAGTTATAACTCCTACACAATATGTCAAATTCAAATAAAAATGAATCAGGGTCTTCTATCGACATACCTCTCAAATGAGGAAGTGAAGATAATGGAATGTTCTTCATAGCAACATCTTTAGCCATATCCAGTATGGGGAATCCAAATTTCTCTATTTCATTGGTTGTGTTTCCCTCTTCTTCTGCCATGTTTCCGAGCACTCTGTAGGGAGGTGGTGAATTTTCTCCACTGAGTGATGGTTCCACTACCGGGTTATCTGGTATCTCTGGTTGTTCCAAGGTTTTGTGTGGTCTTCTAACAGCATATGCAACCTCTTCTATTATCACTTATGCTTCTTTTCCAGTTTCTCTTCTGGATGGGGTCACCAATGCTGCCTCCTTTTATTATTGCCTTATGTTTTTAATCTGAACAATGGCTTCAAATCTAGTGCCTTTTGTTGTTGTTGCAATGGCTGCCTTTGAGCTCTCTCCTCTAAGAATTTTTCCTGCATGAGTTTTCGATGAATTAGTAAAAGGGGGGGTTTTCTTTGTTGTTTATTTTTCTGGCTTTTCTGAGATTTTAGGAGCAATAAATCTGCCTTTATTATCCCTGTACCTACTCATAAAAAAATGAAATCAATGAGAACGCAGATTCCTAATTAGAGGTAGGAGGACAACTTGACTTTGGAGCAACCCCACCAAAGTGGATGCGTAGGTTCTTATGTTTCGTCTTACCGTCTTCTCCCTGCCCTCAAATTATCCTCAAATCCAATCCAATACTTCCTCAAACCAAAAAAATATGCTACATGTTACCGTTTACAACTCCCCGACAACGACACCAAAATGTTGGTGTGTAAATATGTTCATTGTATATCTCACACTCATTTAAATGTCAACCCTGATTCGTAATCAAAAGAGTCGTTACACCATATGTGCCGAGAACAAGTAACCTATCTAAGTCTGTTGCATATAGGAAATAATTAATAACATAAAAATTCCATTTCCAAGATCTCTAAATACTTCAAAATATCCTCTGAACCTAAAACTGATAATGAAACTTAGACAAATAGTCAATCAAAGAGATGTTGTACTAGAGAAAGCAAGTCTGTTCATTTTAGGAATTTGTATTGAAAAGATGAACTTTAAGAAGCTTGTCTCCTGTAGTAATTAAAACAATCAACTCCAACCATTCTTGAAACAAAAACCAACTTCAACTTCACATAATTCTATCAAACTAGCACAAGGGGAATTCAATATAACTGAAAGACTTTATGACAACACATGAAGACGAAAGATAAAGTCTCTTGATCCTTTGCGATACTACAGTCATAAACTTAAAATATCAGTCCCACACTTCAAATTATGAGATAGCTACCTTCAACATTGGATAATAAAATGTATATTCAATCTAGCACTTGCCTATACATACCAATCCAAAATGATTAACTCAATGCTCAATCTTGAGAATGAAATAAAGACTAATCACACACACACACACACACACTGTTGTAAACTACGAACACACAGAACGTATACAATGAGGTTTACCTTAGTTGGGGCTGTGGGCCCTTGCCGAACCAACAATGACCCTCTTAAGGAGTTAACAGACTAAAAATTTCACTCACATCCAAGAATTGACATAAAATATCTTTTGTATTAATTCAGCTGGTAAATTGGATCAACAATCTTTTACTTCATACATGACGACGACAAGTACTGTCTGATTCTTATCGTATATTTCTTACATTCCTCTCTACATAGCCTTCCTTATATAAGGTAAGACAATACTACCAATATTTATGGATAAACATTAAACAATTCAAGAAATTCCAGAATTAAGATTTACATCGAATTTTTAGGAGTCAACTCCATCCTCATGACACGAAGTGCATGAGCAATGGAGTCTCTTGCAACTGGAGAACTGACTCAGACGCTTCTATCCAACTGTCTTCTCGAAATCTTCACCATTATCTAGGTCCAACTGACACATTTTGAAACAGAGGTTTTGGTTTCGGATTGCACACAGTCACGAGTCTGGTACCTGAATAGATCAAAGCAAGGAGTACCGGAATAGCGCAAGTCTTGGTACCAGAATGGAGTTGGTATTAGATCAAAATTGTCTTGAGTATCGGAATGGATTCGGTACCGGATTACATGGTGTCTGGTAGTGCTGGATAGACTCCTCATAAATCAAATTATTAGAACTATACAAAATAAAACACTTTCAATCGAATTAATTTAAGAAAGTTAAACAAACATGCTTGAAATCACCAATTACCTCTTGTAGACATGACTTAGCTATTAGGCATGTGTTTTATGAGGGAATAGTCCAGTATTGATTTATAACAGAGGCAAAAAGACTTAGATAGAGGGTAAGATAGGGTATTATCTTATGTCAAAATGGAGACTCAACATTTCCCCCATGCTGAAGATGTTGCATGCCCTCATGCAACGTTATAAAAAACTGATACCCAAAAACTTTCTGCACAATTGGACCCTCCTCTGTCATTCCTCAGATTGCAAAATGTTAACACCGGAAGCTTCACTCTTCAATTCCTTCTTGATCACCCTAGTGTAATGGACCAATCGCAAGACTTTGTTAAGTTTGGTAGAGACCTCCGCATGTTGCTCCTTACATTCTGCATTCTCTGCCTTGATATGCCTGTCCAATATTTTGTATTCTTCAATTTCTTGTTTTAATCTCTCAGTTTCTATTAATAATGTTGGTTTATTCAGGGACTGGTCTGGACTTGGTGTGAATAATTCTTTGGCCACCATCTCTCGAGCCTCTTTTTCTTTCCTCAGACTCCTCAGAGCCTTTATTATCATCTTTCATCTGCTCAAGGATTTGCCTGGACTCGGTGTGAATGCTTTCTGAGTTACCACCTCTTGAGCTTCTTCTCTCTTCCTCAAATCCATCAAAGTCTCTGTTACCAATCCTTCTATGTCACTTATTGTTACCAGTCCTTGTATTTCACTTGTGGCAGCTCCCCAACCACTCTCTTTGTCTATAGAACTTGGAATATCCATAGGTTCTCTTTAAGGAGAAGGTATGTTTGGGATTGTCTCCTGTCTAGCCATACTTCTGGTGGTCTTGCGTATGGGTGGCGAGGCTTTCTTAGACTTGCTGACAGGGGTAGGAGTTTCTTCAAACAATTTCCTTTTCTTAGATTTACTGATAGGGGCAGGCCTGGACATCTGTACCTCCTGTGTTGATTGGACCTTTATCTTGTGGGCTTGAACTGTAAATTTTGGGGTTTGATTTTGCTGGAAAACCCGTATTCCTAACCTGGAAGATTGAGGCGTGAGCTTTGGAACTTGTGCCTCCTTTCCTCTAGTTTATTTCTGTTTTTAGTTGTCACCTTAGCAGTCTCCTTCAAGCCACCAATTGAGCTTTGGGAAGGCCGAGTAACTTTAGAAATACTTTTCAATTCTTTAGGGGATTTTGGAGGGGTTTTTTAGAGTTGGTTCTAGTAAAATCCCCTGTTGATCTGTCTCCTCCTTCTTTTTCTTCTTATTCTGTGACCGTTGATCTTTAGGGCGTAGGATTGAGCTAGACACTTAAGCTGGTGCATAATTTTTCTTGCTTTGTAACTGGAATTCAAGGGTCTTCTCTATTTGACTAGCTGGTTTTGATGGCATTTCCATAATTTTTTCGGGAATGTTATCTGATTGACCACATGGTTTTGAGCCCTCCTTTCATCTTTTACCCATTTAAACTGAAGTAGAGCTTACTCTCTGGAATTGAGTGGCTGTCTTCTTTCTTGATATAACAGGCTCCCCCGTGACAAACTTTTCTGTCACTGATTTCTCAATGGGCTGAGATGAGTTGGGCACAACAGTGTCTTCTTTACCTCTTGATGCCATGTCTTTCTTTTCTTTTCTGCTTGAGCCTTCACTGTGTGTCCTTGCCTCCTGTGTCTCGACCAACTTGGATTTCTCTTGAGTGAAGCTCTGTTGGAGCAACTGCTTCCAACTACTCCCTTGTGTTTTTAGAGCATGAAAAACCAGAAGTTTGATTAAACCATGATGATGAAGACTAGTCTCAGGTTTCTTAGAAACTGACCTCACCCCTCTTGCCATTTCCTTTAAACTCATCCATAAAAAATGGGGAAAATTTATCTGTGGTCCTCCCCCAAAATGTGACAAAATCTTTAAATGATAAATGAAGGTCACGACATACCTTCCCTCACAGGTGAGGAATTTCTAGAGACTTATAAGCATTGTCAAATATTTTTCTTTGATATAGCTCCGAGGGACGCCCTTGGTCCAATCGGGGTTGTGATGTTCTGGTTTGAGGAATTGTTGATAGAGCTTTTTGTCTACGATCACTCTTTTGAAGTATCTTTCTCTAGCCATCGAGAGACCTGTGGCCTCTGTAATTTTTAACTTCACATCCCCAAGATGCACATTCTCTCCATCATATGTCTGCTCAAAGACGAGAGAAATTCCCTCATGATGGCCCTTAGTTTTTTCCAAGAATGGTACCCACCCTGCCTATTCATATTTTTTTCTTACAAGCCTGATATTCTGTTGTTTCTTTATATATTTGAAATATTGGCTCATGCCTGTCGACCCCCATACTATTTTAAGCAATTCTCCTGGATGGATAAGGCACAAACAAAAGGTCGAGGGTTGAGTACTGGATGATAGAGTATCATTTGAGAGAAACATACAAGGGATACAAAGGCATATGGTGTCTGTAGATAGTGTGACAACAAGGGTAAATAATGCTCATCTGGATGGCAGAGACATCCAGAGGAGCATTTATGAATGGAAGTGTAGATTACAACGGTCACGTCGATACTCATGATGATATGGCGAGGTAAGTAGGATCTACTAACGGTTTCCAGATTAATGGGAAGCTTGGTGGCAGACAATATTCATGAAAGGAGGTGGTTGTTATGATTGGGACTCGTGTATATGAAATTGACTGGGATCATTGCTTGATATGATGATATTCATGGTTCATGTCGTCTCATATAGTACAACAACTAATCATGCGGTTTATTTATCAGATAAACAGGGGGAGTTTGATCCGATAAAAGACATCGTGATTTTGCATTTTTGATGTTTCGTAGGAAACTTCCTTCTCACAGAGGTGAGGTCTAAGATTTCTACAGAGACTCATGACAAAATAGGGGTACGTCATGATCCAAGAGAAATCAGATGTTCTAAACGCATATTTAGTCTAATTCTTTTAAATAATACAAAAAAAAGTGTCGAATATGTATGTCCTTGCACTAATAATTTGACAACGACTTGGAAACATGATGAAAGTTACCCGTCATATTCTTACCAGTACTGGATCATATAAGTAGTGGATCACCTGTGTGTAGAATTTGTAATTGATACAGGATCACCTGAGTGTCAGATCGCCTGTGTGTAAGACTTGCAGTTGGTACAGGATCACTTGGGTGTTGGATCACCTGTGTGTAAAGTTTGCAGTTGGTATAGGATCACCTGAGTGTCGGATCACCTGCGTGTAAAATTTGTAGTTGGTACAGGATCACCTGATTACCTGAGTGTCGGATCACCTGTGTGTAAAATTTGTAGTTGGTACAGGATCACTTGATTACCTGAGTGTCAGATCACCTGTGTGTAAAATTCTTTGTTGGTACAGGATCACCTGAGTGTCGAATCACCTATGTGTAAAATTTGCAGTTGGTACCGGAATAGCGCAGGGCCCCTTCTTTTATACTGGATAGGAACCGGTACCGGATAGGCACAACGAGATGATTTGGTGTCCCTTCATACATAGAGGTGATCATCGATGCGAGATAAACACAAAAATGAGCTTTCTTGAGCTTAAAAATATTGACATTGATTCTGGTGACAGTGATTTATAGAAATAGTTGGTGTTCTATGGTCAAATCCATCTGAAAAACCATGTAGTGTCCAAAGTTTATAGAGAAATAATGTAGGAAAGATTTGTAACAGGAGGGTACTATGTAATGACCAGTAACTGAGATGACAAAACTCCTTTTCTTCTGGAGCAAAGGTGATCACACTTTTGCTGGCATTTCCTCTTTTATTACAACACGATAATAATCCTAACTACTACTTTTTTGTGGATTTTTGTCGAGCCCAGATTAGTTAATGCTCATTGGTATTTTCAATTTTATAGAGTATGAAAAACTTAAAGGAAACTATCTATACTGTCCCGTGGATTTTTGTCGAGCCTGGGCTAGTTCCTGCTCGTCGGCATTTTCAATTTTAAAGAGTCTGAAAAACTTAAAGGAAACTCTCTATACTATCCCGTGGATTTTTGTCGAGGCCAGGCCAATTCCTGCTCGCCAGTGTTTTCAATTTTAAAGAGTCTGAAAAACTTAAAGAAGACTCTTTCTAGTAGTTGTCCTCCTTATTTGTTTATCTACATGGGAACACCACCAATTTTTCTTTTGTCTTTGTTAGTTAAAAATAAAAAAAACTTCATCTCATGACACACCTATGTACATAAAATGAATTTATACAATTTGAACTTACTATGGTAGGTCAGCAGGAGGGAAAACTGTCTCGCTTACCAGTTACATTTCGATAGTTTGAAGAACATTTTTGACAAAATCCTCCTTTAACAGAGGTTTGTGATAAACCTTCAGTCGATGTCCATTTACAACAAGGGAAGTTTGCTTTTCATCAATAGTCTTTATCCTTACTGCACCATTGTCATAGATTGTATCAACCTCATAGGGCCCCATCCATCTGGTAGACAATTTTCCTTTGAAAATTTTAAATCTGCTATCATATAGGAGGGCCCAACCACTTGGCTGGAAGGACTTTTGTTTAATGTACTTGTTGTGCCATTTGGTCCTTTGTTCTTGTATCATGGTGGTTCTTTGTAGAGCATATTGTCTTATCTCATCAAGCTCATTCAATTGTAATAGCCTCTGTTTTTAAGGTTCATTCAAGTCCATTCTTAATTGCATGGTAGTTCTAAAGGTCTTTACCTGAAACTCTATGGGCAGTAGTACCTTCTTCCCATATACCAACTCATACGATGTGTGGTCTGTTGTATTTCTCTAGGCTGTCCTGTAGGCCCACAAGGCCTCAGGAAACCTATCAGACCAGTCTTTGTGATGCAGTTGAACAGTCTCAGTGAGGATGGCCTTTATCACTTTGTTGGTTGATTCTATTTGGCCATTGGCTTAGGGGTGATAGGTTGAAGACTTTATGTGTCTGGTCTTATATTGTTCGGTAAGGGCCTTAACCAAATTTGTGGTGAATTGTGTTCCTTGATCAGTGACTACCCCCCTAGGAACCCCGAAATGAGTGAAAATTTCCTCAAAGAGAAAATCTACAACAGATTGCTCATTGGTTGAATACAAGGCCTTGGCTTCTACCCATTTTGTTACATAGTCTGTGCAAACTAATATGTACTTTTTCTTCCGGGACATGGGATTGATAGGTCCTACAAAATCTAAGGCCCATTTTTCAAAGGGTTCGATTACTACTTGTGCTTGGAGTGGCATTTCATCGACTGATGTAGGTCTTCCCATTCTTTGGCAATCATCACAGTTGGCCATGCATTTCTTTGCATCTTTAAAAATGGTTGGCCAATAATAACCAGATTGTAGGATTTTGTAAGCTGTCATTTTGTCAGCAAAGTGGCCTCCACATAGGCCGTCATGGCAGGATCTGAAGATATCCTGCATTTCATCTTCCTGGACACATCTTCTGATTACCAAATCAGGTCCTATTCGGTATAGGGTATCTTCATGCCACATATAATTGGCACTTAGTTGAATGTTTCTTTGTTTTTCTCTGGATGTCATACCTTGAGGCAGCTTGTCGGTTACCAAATAGTTGGCTATGTCTGCATACCAAGGGGTGAAAGTAGAAATGGCAAATAAATTGTCATCCAGAAAATCATCATCTACTGGAGTACTGTTACCTGTATGGATAAGCCTAGACAGAAAATCAGCGGCCAAGTTATCTCTACCAGGCCTATCTATGATAGTGATATTAAATTCTTGTAGTAACAAGATCCATCTAGTTACTCTAGCATTTGTAATAGGTTTATTCATTAGAAATCTGATAGCTGAGTGATCTGTGTGCACAAAAACTTCGTATCCTTTTATATAGTGTCTAAACTTGTTGATGGCATGTACTACTGATAAGAATTCTTTCTATGTGACAGTATAGTTTGCTTTAGTAGGTGAGAGGTTCTTACTAACAAAGTATATAGCATAAGGAATCTGCCCTTCCTTTTGTCCTAATACAACTCCCAAAGTGGTATTTGAGGCATCTGTACAGATATGGAAAGGAAGAGACTAGTTTGGACCTCTCAAAGTACGAGCACTTGAAAGTTTTGTTTTTAAGATTTCAAAGGAGATTTGGCATTGCTCATCCCGACATAATTCAACATCTTTCGTTAGTAGTTTGAAAAGGGGGGCAACTAGGTTTGTAAAATTTTGAATAAACCTCCTATAGTAGCCGACATGCCCTAAGAAGCTTCTGATTTCCTTTTGTGAACCAGGGATCTTAATTTGGGAAATAATGTCGATTTTGGTAGGGTCCACTCTTATTACGGTACCACAGATGTGGTGACCTAGAATGATTCCTTCAGTAAGCATCATTCTTGATTTTTCGTGACTGAGTGAGAGGTTGGTCTCTTTACATCTAATCGATACCTTCTTCAAATTATCCATTGCCTGTTGGAAATCATCCCCATATACCGTGAAGTCATCCATGTAGACTTCCACACAATCATTGGTCATATCGGAGAAAATAGCCAAGACAACCCTTTGAAAGGTAGCAGGGGCATTACATAACCCAAATGGGAGAACCCTATAAGCATAGGTTCCCCAAGGGCAGGTGAATGGGGTCTTATCCTGGTCTTCTGGTGAAATTTGTATTTGGTTGTAGCCACTAAACCCATCTAGAAAATAAAAGTACCTCTTCCCAGATAAAGTATCCAAGACCTGATCTATGAAAGGTAAAGGGAAGTAGTCTTTATAGGTGGCCTTATTTAGCTCTCGAAAGTCCACACAAATCCTCCATTTCCTGTTTTTCTTTGGTACAATAACTAATGGGGAGACCCATTTTCTATTTGATATAGGGTAAATGAAATTGGCTTGTAGGAGTTTTTGGAGTTCTTCCTTTACTATATCTTTCAAGGTTGTGTTCATTCTTCTCTGGGGTTGTCAGATAGGTCTAATTTGATCGTTAGTGTAAATATGATGCATACATGTATCTGGGTGGATCCCTTTCATTTCAGAGTAATCCCATGCAAATGCATCGGATTGCCCCTGAATCATTTGTACCAGTTTTTGTTGTTGATCTGTTTCTAAGATGGCATTGATATACAGGGACTTCCCAGGACTGATTTCTGCAGCTTGGACAATAGACTCCTTCCCTTCCTCTATTTGCAAAAGAGTGGCTATTGTAGAAGTGGAAAGGTGCCAAATTTCTTGAAATTCAGGGCTAAAGATGTGTGTGTAGTTGGGGAAAGATTGGGGATAGTCAATGCATGCCGAAGCATCCAAGAATGGACTTGGGATTTGTTCTTCATAGTGTTCTTATACTCCTTTTACTTGTTCAAGTGTCAACAGGGGTTGGGTACAGTCCTCCTCCTCGTACAGATTCTCCAACTAGAGAGGGACTTCTGTGGTTGGTTGGGCGGGGGGGAAAAGGATAAGTTTTTTACTTTGAGTGCCATTGGAAATTGTCATTTCTCCAGATTGAAAACTGATGAATGCATCAACAATGGCCAACCAAGGTTGGCCTAGTACCACTGGGTGTCCTGGTTTGGGAGATTTGGGATGTATTACCAAGAAATCCACAGGGTATTCCCAAGAGGCCAATGTCACTATTATATCATCTAAACTTCCTACTGGGGTGATGACTGATTTATCTGCAAGCTCTAGCAAAGTTTGTGTAGGTCTTAAGTGATCTAGTTGCAGTGTTTTCGTAGTGTTTACTGACATCACATTTATTGCTGCCCCTAGATCAATCAATGTGTTAGGTAAGGCAACACCATTGATTTTTATGGTTACCACTGGGTTCCTTGGATCACTATACTTGGAAGGCATTTTTGTTATAAACTCAGATAACTGTCCTACCACCTATATGACAGGAGGCTCTTTCCTCTTTCTCCCTAGCTTTTTAATGCAAAGGTCCCTTACAATTTTAGCATAGATAGGTATGTCTTTAATGGCTGTAGTAGTGGAATCTTTACACATATATTCCAGAGTTCAATCTCTAGATTATGTTCTAGAGGTTCCTCAGTTTTCTTTATAAGCATCCTTTATGGGGTAAGGGGGATTCATTTCATGGGGTGTTTCTGCTGCAAGGGAGTTGGGAGAAGGGATTTCTTGTGGTACTTGAGTGTTTCTTTTTTCGTTCAATGGATCAGTCATCTGTTCTTCTCTTTGAACCATTTGGACATCTATTTGTTCTTCTTGGTTTGTGTGATTATGCACGAGTTCCTCTTGAATGACCATAGTGGGATTTGTTTTATTTACAATCCTTCTCGATCTTAATTCAATTCCATTAAACGAAGTTGGCGTTATTATGTATGTAGGGAAGGTTTGTACTTCAACGTTTTGTATAGGTTGTGTTAGTCTATTATTTGGGTTAGGGATAGGTTGTGCAAGAATAGAAGTACGCCGAGGAGGGTTTTGGATGGGTGCAGCTTGCATTGGTTGCTGCATATTTGGATTCATGGGTAGTGCAAGTGGTTGTTGTGGTTGTGGGGGTGGAAGAAGAGCAGGGGGGTTAAAACCTGGGAGCAACTGTGAATATTCGAAGGATATTGTGGATAGGTGGGACAATTTGTTGGTTGAAAGGGGACATTTCCATATATAGGTCCTCTCCACCCCTCTTGCCAAGGTTGGGTTTGTGTTTACCACTAAGGATAAGACATGGGGGGTACCCATTGCTGTTGGGGGTATTGTGTAATTGGGTTGGCAAACATGTTGGGGTTTTGTTGTCTCCATGGTCTCCTATGGGGGTGAGATGTCTTAGGTTCTCCTCCTCCCTTGAACATGGCCTTGAGTCCGGGGAGAGAAGGGCATTCATTAGTAGGATGGTCCTCTGTGAAAATACCATAGAGTTCAATAAAATTGAGGGGGCATTCCTTTTCAGGGTGTTTCCTCCTATACTGATGACAGAAGATTGCTAACACAACATTTTCTTCCTCTTGTTTTCTTTTAATTTGCATGGTATCTAGTTGGTAACTGATGGTGTGTAGGATATTTGTTTTAAAGTTTTCCAATAGATTTCCTAGCTCAATCCTTGTGACACCTCTGGATGTGGGCTTAGCAATTCTGTTGGTAGGGTCCCTTATACTTTTCCTTGTTTTAGCTTGACTGCGAGAGTATCTTTTACAATACTTTGCTATGTCTGCAAATGGTTTTTGGTATATGTCCCCAGAAATCATAAGGTTTAACACTTCAATGCAATCGTCCCTCACACCCTTTAGAAATACAATCCTAACTCTAGTTGTATCTAAGGAAAATTGCTTAGTCTTTTGGTAATTGTATAAGAACCTTTCTAAGTAGTCTTCTAAGATTTCTTCTTTTGATTGCTGCATTTTGAATATATCATTCATAGCATCCCTAGGTCTGTAGTAATCCTGGTATTTCTGGAGGAAGGTCTCCTTCATACCATCCCAAGACAAAATTGTGTGTTCCCCTAAGCTCACGAACCACCGTAGTGTCAAATCTTTTAGTGTGGCTAGGAAAAGTTTTAGTTTTTTAGCATTATATGTGTAGTTATAGCTTCTACACAATATGTCAAATTCAAATAAAAATGAGCCAGGGTCTTCTGTCGACATACCTGTCAAATGAGGAAATGAAGATAATGGAATGTTCTTCATAGCAACGTCTTTATCCATATACAGTATGAGGAATCCAAATGTCTCTGTTTCATTGGCTGTGTTTCCCTCTTCTTCTGCCATGTTTCTAAGCACTTTGTAGGGAGGTGGTGAATTTTCTCCACTGAGTGATGGTTCCACTACTGGGTTATCTGGTATCTCTGGCTGTTCCAAAGTTTTGTGTGGTCTTCCAACAACAGATGCAACCTCTTCTATTATCACTTCTACTTCTTTTCCAGTTTCTCTTCTGGATGGAGTTGCCAATGCTGACTCCTTTTCTTGCCGCCTTATGTTTTTAATTTGAACAGTGGCTTCGGATCTAGTGCCTTTTGCTGTTGTTGCAATGGATGCCTTTGAGCTCTCTCCTCTGAGAATTTTTCCTGCATGGGTTTTCGATGAATTAGTATAA
>SNQJ01S0018426.1:128068-165329 GCA_010110895.2 Picea sitchensis | reverse complement strand
CTGGGGTGGAACAGGCATGTGGGGAATGAGGGTTTGTGGGCAGTGAGTGGGGAAGGTTCCTTGGAGAGAATCCCTTCCTTGTGGTTGTGTGTTGTTTTCCCTGTAACCTCAGTCTAGCCTATGATTCCTTGTCTTGGGGTGGAGCTTAGTCCTAGCTCGGGGGTGACCCACTGTTGAGCTGATGAGCAGTGTGGTCTAAGGCTAGGAGGTTCATGGAAGGCCTGCACTTGGTTGGTGGATTCTACCACTGTTAAAAGATAAGTATTTGACTATGTGTCAATCATGTTTTGCATGACTCTACTGCTTATGTTATCATGATTTCCGTTGTGTATATGAATTAAGATGGAATGCTATGGATTGTTAATTATAGCAGTAAATAATATGTTTTACTATGTGCTTAAATGAGTTTAATTGTTTAAATGTGTGTGCATTCTATATTACCTGTATGAGTTATGTATAGAGTGGTGTATAACCTTCTCTTAATAGTGATTAAACCTTGGTAGCCAAAAATGGGGCGCTACAAGTATATATAAATAAGGGTCTAATTAATAATAACTAAATAGGTGGGACCCCTTGTGACCCCCAATTATTTCATTTTAATAGTCATCAAACATGAAATATCAACTCAATCATTTGATTCAAATATCCTCCTTGTAACTCCCATGCTCATTTTTATAATCAAATATCTAAATATCAACAAAATATAATATGATCATATCCAAAATAGCATTATATCCATACTGTCCAAAAAAAAATGCCTAAATATATGCTTGTTGTCCAAAACTTTGTCAAGGTAAAAATATTGTCTTCTAAATAAAAAATAACATTACTCATCATCAAAAATCATATTTACTGTGAGAGGAATTTGGCCTCTTTTCACTATTGTCCCCTTTTGATTTTTCTGTGGCAGTCTTTGGTTGAACCTTCAAGGTGAACTGCACTGATAACATGAGAAAAATCATATTTAAGATGAAGGAGGGAGGACACATATTTGGAAGACTCTTTGGATGAGTTGGAGGAAGTGGCTACTCATTTTCCTTTGTCCTGCACAAGCTAGGGAATATCATTTTTCATCCTCTTACTAGCATGAGATGACTACACAGGTGAGACAGGATGATCAGCTTGGGAAATTTGATTATTTTGTGGTTGCGGAGGGGGTAATGGAAAATAAGCAATAGGCCAACCATGATGATGAACAATGGGTTGGTGGTCAATCTCTTGCCAACCATTGTTGGCAAATGGTTTTGGTTGCATTAATACATGAGGAGGGACTCGGATACCGGAAAAAATTTTATGTGCTTGGAAGGGATGTCTTTCAGGTCAGGTCTAGAGGATCCCATGGACAACTAGGTTGAAGAACCCATCTTGAAAAAGGTGATTCAATTCTTGTGGATTGACATCGAAATGTATGGAAAATTGAGGTCTCCTATGACCTCTTTTCCAATTTCCTCTGCCTCTATTGCCTCTTCCATTACTGTCCCTGTTGAAGAAACTAATCATGAAGCAATATTCCAATTAGTTATGAAAACTCTTGACAGTCCATGCATCAACCCTAGCTAAATAAAATGAAAGGTTGGCTCTATCATTCACAACATAAGAACATGCAATCAATCCATTCATCATACTACCCAAATCAATAATTAATTGTTATTGAATAGGGAATGAAAGGGTTATTGGGAAGGTGATGGGTTTACAATGAATGGAAAAATAGTAGCATGGACGGGAACCACCAATGGATATTGTTCAAGCAAAAACAGATGCAACTTCCATAAAAACAATATTTCCATTTCAAAATTTCAAAATCCAGCCCCTTCCTTTTCCTTCTTTTAAAATGCAATTCAAAATAATAGAAAATGGAATTAAAGTCAATTTGGGAAGATGGTGGGATTGTAAGGAGAGAAAAGTGACATAATAAACAGGAAATGAGATGGATATTGTTCCATTATATGAATTAAAATTCGTTCTTTAAAATGATACATCCTCAATTTCCAAAGAAAACATTTTTAATTGTAAGCAATCTCAAGGTTCAATACACAGTGACTTCCATATCAAACCCAAAACAGAACTCCAGGACTGTGAAACTCAGCCATTTAATTTTCACTTTTTCTTCATATATGTTTGATCGAACAACAACAAAATTTATAGTCAGACCAATTTATAAACAGATTGTTCACAATTCCAACTAACAACAACCATATCCAGATCACTTAGAGAAGACATGAGGGGGGCGAGGAAAAGAACATGCCATCAACCTTAATCATTTACATCAAACTAGTTTTAAATGTTACACAATGGAATGGGTTCAAGACCTTCCATTTATTAGTTGTTTACCATTTCCTTTTATCAAAAAAAAAATGACTCCAAACATCATTGAGCCAAAACCATTATAACCAATTTCTTTCCATTATGCAATTTTATTTCTTTTTATTTGCAGAATTATTTTTATACGATAGACCATAAACATAAGCATTCCAACAATTAACACCAGAATGCATCAAGTGCAGAATGGAGAATAACATAAGCCAAAACTCTACAACATACGAGACTGGTATCACCACTTTCAGTAAGCTATGTGACAGGCTGGGTTCAAAACCCTAGTGCTCTTTCATTTATTCACTATACAGCCTTCAAAAGAATCGACCAAAACCCCTGTAGGTAGTCAACCAACGAATCAAGAACCAATGCAGGTAACAAATATATCTATTTTTGGGTCAACACATAACCATTTCAAAAACCAATTTTGAGTTTATAACAGTTACGACAAGGAAGAACATGGATTGAACGGTCAAATGTGTGAGACAATTCTGCAAGTGAGGTTTGTAAAATGAAACCAAAACCTCCATTATTTTTACAACAAAGTCTGACACAATCTCTTCCAAGGTGGTCGCGAGGCAAAAACCCGACTTTTCATACAAAAACTATGGAATGGTAACTCGACAGAGCCACAGGCCTCTCATGGATTGAGCAGGAGGTAAGAATAACCATATTAAAAGAACCCAAAACCTGACTGTCTCTTTTGTTTACCATGAAAGACCCTCCAGGATTCTACCACGAGACATGGGTGGAAACAAAACAAAGTTGTCATAAATTCTATCAACAAGAAGGAGTAATAATAACTAGGCATCCACCCCAAGCGCAACCATAACCGAATAACTTCAACATGAAGGAGCATTAAACAAATTCCAACTTGCAACATTCGAAATGACAACCAATATCATTTGCACAGACATAGTATACATTCAACAAATATATATTTTAGAAAGAAAACACTATGCATATGAATTCTAAGGGCCAACACAAATATTCTATCCAAAGAGAGGTTACAATGATGAATGGAAGGGCGAGAGTCACCATACTTGTGCGGAAGCGTCGAAAAACACAAAGAATATTGTTATTTTCCCAGCGGTCGAGCGAAACAGAGAAAAACTAACCAGAGCAACTAAAAATGCACGACAAGGTGAGGGTGGTGAGATTGAAGTGGGGTAAGAACGACGTGCAGTAAATGAACGTCGCTTCTCCACCCTCTCATTAATTGCAATCAACAACAGGTAGGACGGAGCACATCTAAACTTTCATTAAACACATTAATAAACTAGATTCAAATATAACATGTCACTTCCATTTTTACAAATTGAAACGAAAACCCTCATATACCATAGTTTTATAAAAGCAACATAGCATAATATGTTCCATATTCATTTCTAACAAGCTCCAAATTGCAAGGATCGAATAGACCTCAAAACAATTGCATAAACCATAACTATTGTCCACCAAACATAACCAATACCATAACACAATATGCCATGAATGCAATATGTCATAACCAATGTGTGTGTGAGTTGAAGTTCGAATTTTAATCATAGATGTATAAAAATAATAACCAAAGTGCTTCTCACTTCAAAAATTTCCTTTGGATTTTAAATTTCCATCCCTTATCATCATTGATTGCATGTGAAAACTTGTTTGAATTCCTGTGTTTTTCTCAAATGGTAATATGCTTTGTAAGGTTGTTATGTGTGCAATTCAGAGAAGCGTTTATTTTTCACCATGATTTAAACAAAGGGGTCCCACCTATCTAGTATATTATTATGTATATGTATATAAATAATAAGGCATTGCAACTCATTTGCAGGTAGGGGTATTACGTTGCGCTTATGGGCATTAACACATCTAAACTAATATGAGAAATCAAGATGCAAATGAAGGAAATCAAAATGACCTACATACTTACCTGTGGCCTTGGGGCCCTGAAGATTAGGTGAATGGGTAATTTCAAGTGAAGTATCTCATCAAAGTATCTCCCAACTGATCATCTCATCATAGTATCTCCCCTTGTGAAGAACAGTTCAACCAACTGATCATCTCATCAAAGTATCTCCCCTCGTGATTCATCATGTAATACAACAAGGATAAGTCAATCAAATAATAATCATGATTATAAATACACACATGATCGATCATAAAATAAAACTCATGGAGATGGGTGGGAGCGAGGAAATCCTATTGGAAAGAGAAAACACCAACATGATCATCCCCCCTGAGAGTGTAGCCACAAGCTTAATCAATTCATCTCTAAAGAAGGCTACTATATGTAGACGATGGCTCATCTTCATCCTCATGAACATGATCTCTTCTTCCTGAAGACCTAGAAGTGATGAGAGATCTCAAGAAGACCTCATCATTTCCCTGAGAAGAAAGGATGAGGTCAGGGATAACCTCAGGTCTAGAGAAAGAAAAATGTGGCCTCTTCATCTCTGAATTCCTGTATAAATCCTCAATATGAAAGTACTTCCTCTTTGTAGAGTGAGCCTCTGATCTCTTTGAGATGGCCACGTCCTGGTATTCTTTCAAAATTGAGGACGAAGGTGGATGAAAATCCTCGAATAAATATGTAATCATGTCATCATCAGGCTCCAAAACATATGAATCATACACGCATGAAAATTAGTCCTCTAAAGATGACAACTCAAACCCCTTTCATTGAGGGCTACCCTCAATGTCATAAATGGGGTCTCTATCGAAAATGAGATGACTAAAATCCCACCTATGTCTGCCAGTCTATATGAAAGTGTCTATATGCTCATCAATCATATCAAAGGGTGACCATCAATGTGACTTAAAATGACCATCTCTTTGTCTTCGTGTGTAGGAGGAGTAGAGGCATGGATGTATTCAACTGGATCTTCAAATTTTTCATCATCGATACTGGTCACTTCTTCTACATCATGTGTCGGAGGAGGGAAAGGTTGGAAAACCTCACCTTCATCAAGCGGGAGAAAAGATAGTGGTGCCTCAATATGTTGTGCTTTATTAGAATTCTTCTTTCTTCTTTTGGACATGCCCCTCCATCGCCTCTTCATCATAAGAGGTTTTATCCTTAGTGCATAGTGCTTTGTTTTCTTTTATTCAAGAGGATCTATCGTATCCAAGGTTTCATCCAATACTTCTTCACTTCCGAAGTCATGAAATAGAGTATCACCAAGATCTTCGAAAGGATCACAACTCATCATGTTCCCTTCTTGATGTGCAGGAGGAATAAAGGAATCTTCATCAAGTGGAAGGGCAGATGTGAGTGCTTCGACTTCGTCAATTGTATTATCCATATCTTCAACATGAGAAAAATCATTGATATATTCTTGATAACTTTCTTCATATGTTTTTTCTTCGAGCACTTCTTCATCATCAAGGGAAGGAAATAACTCTCTTATGTGATTCATCATTTCCTTAGCAGCTTCATTAGCATCATTTTCCTTCTCCATCTATAAAATGTCATCTTCGAGTCATAACAAATTTTGGATGAGGGTTCATCCCATGGTTCCATAATTCCATTGACTGAAAAGACACCTTAATGGAGTCGCTAGGTGAGATCAAGTCTCACCAAAGGAGGAAAAGGGGAAAGAAAGAAAGGTGGGTTTGTGGAAGCTGGAGTCACCAGATGAGCTTGAAAAAAAACTCATCAAAAATGGGAAAAGGGAACGTCCCTTGGGTGGAGTCGCCTGGAAATATAGGGGAAAGGATTTGGAATAGCTTTCCAAAATTCCGTTAGCGTTCGGAAGAAGATTTCAAAATCCTCCCTAGAAACGACGCAAAAATGTTATCGCACAAGTTGTAGGTTGGGAAAATCCCAACCCAACTACCAAAATGGAAACAACTAAGGGACACTATACCATATTTCACCTCGATATAGGTCTCGCACTTAGAGGGTGACTAGGTCACTCTAGAGAGGTGATCTCAGTGACCCTCGGGGGATTGAGATGGATGGAAGGGAAAGAAGAGAAGTACCCCCCTAAAGGTCGAGGAAGAGGAAATATGGCTTTGATGACTCGTCTTTGGGTGGTTTAAGATTGCCGAGTCTTTGTATTCCTGCAAAGGGTGTTTGTACCTGCCCGAGACACAAGAAAATCCACACTTTCATATAGTAATGTTAGGTGGACAAACAAGTTAATCTTGTCATCCCTAATTGCAGAAATAATCAATGATATACATCAACACATAATAGATAATAAGGGCTAAAATATAAGTTCAATAATAGATAAAAATCAAGTTTTTCATAAAAATCTAAGTGTAGTGATGTTTATCATCCTTATGGTTGTAACAAAATTGTTATTACAACAAGATATTAAACCACTAAAACTTTCTCAAAACTTGCCAAAAGATGCATTGTACTTAGTATATTATGTGGGTAGATTTTAGGTAATTTCCAATGGTTAAATTAGGAGTTATTGAAGAGTTTGGTTAGGGTTTTCTGCAGCCCTAATGGTTGTAGGTTAAATTTGTAATAGCATAAATAAATTCTTGGAGAAATGAAAATCCCTAGTGGCTCAAGAGAGAATTTATTTCATAGATTTGATTCCACTAGGAACAACCTCAAAATCACAAAATTTCACGTTTCCCAAAGCAACAATTTTATATCTCCAATGCAACAAGTGATGACTAGTGCCTTTAATGATTGGATTAATGGAGTCAATAAAAGAAAGAGCTAAAGGTACTACATCCTTGTGGGTGTACTTCCTCTTACTCCCCAAGGCAAGTATCCCTAGCTAGGGTTTAGGCTAAGAGGGTGTATGCACTTATAGTTCTCTTAGAAAACCCTTGTTAAACCAATAAAATTTAAGTATAAAGTGATGCAGGCTAAGGTGGGGGTGTATTCCCTTATACTTCCCACCTAGCTCTAGAAAAATAACCTTGTCTGGAAACAAAATGATAATACGATGCAAACAATTCTTACCAATTCAAGGAAAATGCTAAGATAAACCACCACAATAGCAAAGAAGAGCCTTCCAAGGCTAGCGCATCAATTCCATCAACAAAATAACCAAGAAAGTATCCATACACGAGAGAAAAAGAGAGAAATAGCTAAAGATAGTCAAAATTTCAGTCCAAGTACCTCTCCAAGATGGGAGAGTTATAATTAAAATGAGATCTTATGATCTCTATTTATAAAAAAATGTCACTAACATAGTTTTTCCACATAATATTAGGGTAAACCACAAGACTAGGGGTCAACAACCCTAATCTTTCCCCTTTACACAAATAATATTAAACAATTCACTTTAAATTCTAAATGAAAATCCTAAGAGTGACGTCACCCCTTTAGGAGGGACGTTTTGGCACTTTTAGGCCAAACGTTGAGTTGGAGATAGTAGGGTTGGGCCTCCAAAGGGCATGTGTCTCCAATCCAACCTTCTTCTTCAATATCCAAGGGTTTCTTCCTTCAAAACGTGACATGTGTAGCCATCACCGCCTCAATCCCCTTAAGCATGATGTCAAGCCTCCAAAAGATGGTGTTTTGCCTCTTCTTGGAAAAATGTTTGGCACGTGAGGACTAGGTCATGTCTCTCAATTCATATTCTAGGCCTCCAAAGGTACATTCTTCTCATCCGACATGCGGCCCTTGGCATCCAACATGTGGGCTTCAAGCCCCATGGAATCCCAAGCTAGACTTGTTCCTCCAAAGTTTTCCACCAACTAGGTCCTGCAAAGAAAAAAAAAGCACGCCCTCCAAGGATCTCAAGTCAAAATATCATGATGAATAAATAAAATCAATAAATAAGACACCTAAGCATGTGCATCAAAGATTACCCTGTCAAACAAGTAAGTTCTCAAATACATTATGCGACTTGCAAAGATTGGATATGGGAGGGTTGACGAGGTGTCCTATTGGGTAGATATTTCATAGGTCAAGAAGTGTTTCCCAAGTGATCCCTCTGTAAGCAACGTAAAGTGGATGAAGTAGTTAAATATCAAGACTCAATGGGCATGGGCTTCATGACATACAAGGGGTTGTAGTGTCTCATTCATGGGTTCCTTTGTAGAGGGTGTGTGGCACCTTCGTTTGCAAATGCAATTTTACCACACCCATTGTTTTTCCATTCTTTGTTTCTTTCATGTTTTAAGGACGATTTGAAGGCCACTGTCCTAGTGTGGTGTCCAGATAATGACAGTGGCACTTACAAATACCTAGTAGAAATGAGAAGTTTGGATCTTGATGAGACGTCCTTTCTCTCAGCCATGTAACTGAGATCCATTACCCTGGTTTGGTGACCAGATGATGGTAATGTCATACCACTATATATCCATGATCATGATAGGTCAGCTTGTGATGAGACCTCCTATCCTCCAACTAACCCTTTAAGCATTCATAATCATTATTCTTGTGGGCCCCCCTTTTCTTAGAGATAAGTGTTTCATTGCTTTCTTGGGTGATTCCTGGGCAAAGCATCTTGAAGGTTTATAAACAAACTTTTATCTTTTACCAAAAAACAATCCCTCTAGGCCTTTAGCCCCTTCTCCCAATAGAATGACGAACAACCATTTCTTGTGTCAATACACCATAAAATCCCAAGAGATAAGTAAATGGGGGGTTTAAGTGATGAAAATTGGTAAGTATGGTCGGGATCAGTACGATGTCTCTTCGATGGAGTTCCTAGTAGTAAACCCACTCCCGAGGAAGACCACTTACTAGGGAACAATGTCAACCACCAAGGAGAAACTAGGAAAAAAGCATAATGTCCAAGCATATGTCATGAAATCTAAAGAAGTATAAGATACAACATACTCAAATGCCTCAAATATTTAAATGACACTCGCCATGATACCTGACTTGTACCTCTTGTAGCAAGGCCCAACATCTCTCGGAATCCAGCTGGTGTAGTGGATGTTATCTGAAAATCATTACCTTTGTGGTGGTGAGAAGGGTGTCCATCTGCGCAAGTGGATATTGTTGTTCATGTAGTCTCTCTGCACTCCATATCTGCAACCTGAGGGTCTCGAGACATGATCTCCTTAGTTCTCACACAAAATGGGGATAACAGTGCCAAAACATTGCCCCAAGAAATTGACACCATGTTTCTAGGGCTTATCTTATGTGCAAATTTTGAATTAAAAATGTTATTTTGGAAAAGAGGAAAGAAAAAGGGAAAATTTACCCTTATCTTGTGGTTTACCCTTTGAATGTGAACAAACTATGTTTTAAAGGATTTGTATAAATAGAGATCATCTCTATTTCATTTTCATCATAGCTCTCTCGTTGTGAAAAGTATTCTAACTGAAATTTTCAGCCTATTTGGGAAATATGTTTGTCTTGTGCTTTTGTTATGGTTTGTCTTTTCTATTGGTGTAATAAGTAATGCACTATCTCTCTTGGAGCCATTATTTTTCATTGTGGTGGATAAAGCTTGGTAGAGAAGAGATTTGTCTTGTTAATGTTTGGACTAGGTGAGCAATCTATCTTGTATTTGTTTATTTTCTTGGTTACAATTTTAATTTGATAGACTTCTTGGGGCAAACCCACTAATCCCATCATATTTGTCTTGGAATAATTGTTGCATAAGGTTTTACAAGAAGAAGTAAAAGGGCTTACACCCTCCTAGTACTTCCTAGCTAATTTTTCTTTCCTTGGGGAGTAAAAGGGCTTACACCCCCAAGGAGATAGTATTGCTAGTTCATTCTTAATTGACTTCTTAAAATCAATAGTTAAAGACACCAATCTTAATTTCACTGGAGAAATAAATCTTTGCATTGGCAAACGTGAAAACATGGGATTTTGAGATTGTCCAAATTGAAAATTATTCTATGTGCTTAAAGGCATCCTTGAGCTCTTAAGGTGTCTTGTTTCTCTTAGAACTTCTTGTTTTTTCTTTAACATTAAAGCTACAGACACTAGGGTTCAGAAAAAACCTAAACAAATCTCTAAACAACTAACAATTCAACCATCAAAAGTTGCTAATAATTTACCCCTACAATCTACTAGTCTCAGCGCATTTTTTGGGTGGATTACTTGTGATTTTTGGTGGTTGATTTTTCTATTGTAAGAACTTTTTTGCTACATCCCTAAGGTTGCAATTATATCTCTTCAATACTTTTTCATAACATTCTTAGTTTGTTGTTAAAGTATAATTCTTTCATACTTGGGTTATGCTAGTGATTGCTAGCTTATCTCTTGCATCATTTACTTGAATTTAGCATCTTGTTAACAATTCTAATAATCATTTATTTTCTAATATATATATATATATATATATATATATATATATTGATTGTTGCAAATAGGGACAAAAAGCTTAAATTTATTTTCCACTTAACATATAGCTTATATACTTGGTGTTTCTTGTGTCTCAAGCAAGTATCATTATCATCCGCAGATACCCAAACTTCTTGGAAACCATTGATCTCTACCGAGACTCATTTCTAAGATATTTTCCATTTAAAAACTTTACATATAGGGGAATCCATTCATAAGTATCACTTTCCATCTCATTTCCCCCCTAGGGTCACCCGTGATTCCCGCCTTGTGTTGGATTTATCATTCACTAAAGAAAAGGGAGGCTTTATCTGAGGTGACAATGGGTAAACCCTCCCACCGTTGTCGCCATCCAGTGGATTGGGTAGGGATTTTCCCAACCTACAGTTCGTGCGATAACATTTTGGTGTCATTGTCGTGGAGGATTTTAAATCCTCTTCTAAGCCCTAATGACACTTTGGCAGGCTATCCCAAATCCTTTCCCTAGCTTTCCTGGCGACTCCACTTAAAGGATGTTCCCCTTCCACTCTTGATGAGCTCCTCTTAAATATCATATGGAAACTCCACCTTCCCAGAACCCACCTTTCCATGTTTCCCCCTTTCCATCCTTTGATGAGCCTTGATCTCATCCAGTGACTCCATTGAGGTGTATTTTCAGTCAATGGAATTATGGCACCATGGGATGAACCCTCATCTAGAAATTTGCATGCATCGAGGAGGAAACTTTTACAAATGGAAATAGAAAAGGATGTTAATGAATTTGTTGAGGAACTGATGAATCGTGTTAAAAAGTTATTTCAAAAATCTGTCGAAGAACTATCCCTTCAAGACGAAGAAATGCTTGAAGGACAGGTATATGAAGAAAGATACCAAGAAGATCCTCATGAATTTTCTGATGTTGAAGATCCGAACAAGACATTCGATGAAGATGATGTGCCTATACATGCCCTTCCTTTTGATAAAGACATCCAGACCTCTGTTCCTCATGCACATCAAGAAGAGAACATCATGAGTTGTAACCCTTTCGAAGATCTTGATGTTACCTTATTCCATGACTTTGGAAGTAAAGAAGTATTAGAGGAGCCCTTGGATGCAACAGACCCTTTTGGAAAAAGGAAAATAAAGTGTTATGTATTAAGGATCAAGCCTCTTGTGTTGAAGAGGAGATGGAGAAGAATGTCCATAAAGAGAAAGAAGAATTATGATGAGGTGCAACATGTTGAGAAGCCTCGTGAGACATCATTATCTTTTCTCCCACTTAATGAAGTTGAGATTGCTCAGCCTTACTCTCCTCTTGTATATGAATTTGAAGAAGCAAATAGTCTTAATGATGAAGAATCTGAAGATCCAGTTGAAGTCGCCTCAACCTCTGTTCTTCCTACACACGAAGACAAAGAGATGGTTATTTTCAGTCATATTGATGGTTTTATGAAAGAACATTTGAATTTGATTGATGAACATATAGACATGTTCATACAAACTGAGAGACGTAGATGAGATGTTAGTTGTCTCATTTTTTATGGAGACCCCATTTACGACATTGAGGGTGGCTCTTGTGCAAAAATGATTGAGTTTGCATGTCTAGGAAAATGGTCCTCACTTGCATATGATTCAGATGTTTAGCAGCCCGATGTTGACATGGTTACAAATTTGTTTCATCCATTCGAGGATGACATATCGCCGCATTTCCAGGGTGATTTTTAGTCATCCCTAGGGAGTTGTGATACATATCCTTTTGGAGATGCAGATTTGTTCTATAAGGACTTTCAGCCACCTTCATCCTTAATTTTAGATGAACACCAGGACGTGGCCATCCCAATGGAATCAAATGATCGCTCTACAAAGAGAAAGTATTTTCATCTTGGGGATTTTTACAAGGACTCGCAGATAAAGAGGAAATGATTTTCTTTCTCTAGACCTGAGCCTATCTCTTACGTCATTTCTTATTCTCAAGGAAATCATGAGGTCTTCTTGGGATCTCTCATGTCTTCTTAGATTTCAAGAACCAGTGATCATGTTAATGAGGATGAATATGAGTCATCGTCTACATATGGTATCCCTCTTCAAACATCGATTGATCGAGTTTGTGGCTATCCTTTCAGGAAGGATTTCCAAGATGATCAAAATTGTGGCTTCTCTTTTCAACAAGATTTCCTCCCTCCCACCCATCTCCATGAGTTTCAATTCATGATTGTTTATATGTCTATTTATGTTCATGATTATTATGTGCTCAACTTATGTTTTTTGTATTTCATAATTAAGCACGGGGGGAGATACTTTGAGGAAATGATGAATAGATGGTTGCACTGGTTGTATGACTTCACCCGACATCACCTATCACCCCATCTTCAGGACCCCAAGGCCTCAGGTAAGTAGGTAGGTCATCTTGATTTATTGCATTTGCATATTGATTGCTCATGGTATTGTACTTGTATTATTGATTTACATGTTTTTAGTTTCATCATATATATGAAAATGCAAAAAAAAAGTTTTTTTCTAGATTAGTTGTTATTTTTTAGTTTTGGTTTTGGTTTTGATATATATGGACAAAGGGTGATAGAACCACCCTAGATTTTAATTTTTTGTGTTTCAGTGTAGGCACGGGTCCACCAGGAGATGTTGTGGTTCTCATGCACTCTATGGCGAGTACATGTCCCCAAGTAGGAGCCCGATGTTATCCCCAACTCCTAGGGATAACTAAGGAGATGATGTCTCGATGCCCTCAGGTTGAAGACATGGAGTACTTAGAGACAACTTGACAAGAAATTTCCAATTGCACAGACAGAGACCCACCTCGCCACCACACTTCCAAGTTCATCACGATGGTATCCACCACATCAACTGGCTTCTGAAAGACATTGGTTCTTACTCCGTGAGGTACAAGCTAGGTATTATGGTGAGTGTCATTTCAATATTTGAGGCATTTGAGTTTGTTGCATTTTAAACTATTTTGTCAACCCTCTCGTACCTAATTTTGGCAAATTGCATAGGGTCTTTGAGCACTTGTTTATTTTGATGATTTAGTTTTTGATGCACATGATTAGATGACTCTTTTATTGATTTGATTTACTCATCATGATGCATTTGATTTCAGATCCTTGGAGGGTGTATTCATTGTCTTTGCAGAACCTTGTTTGGTGGACATATTTGGAAGAACAAGCCTAGCTTGGGCTTCCTTGGGGCTTGAAGCCCACAAGTTGGATACCAAGGCCCACACATCGAATGATGATGACATTCCTTCGAAGGCCTAAGAGACACCTTGGAGGATCTCACATAGCCCCTGCAAGCCAAATGACTTGCCTTTGGAGGCCAAAACGTCACCTTTGAGGGTTTGGTGTCACCCTAGGGCTAGGGTTTGTTGGTGATTGAAGATACTTGGCATGTTTTGAAGGAGGTAGCCCTTAGATCATGGAGGAGAGGCTTGGCTTGAAGACACTTGGTCTTTTGAGGCCTAGCGCACTTATCTGCAACTCAACGACTTGACCTAAAGTGCCAAAACGTTGCCCCAAGAAGTTGACGTCATGTTTCTAAGGCTTATCTTATCTACAAATTATGAATTAAAAAATGTTATTTTGGCAAAGGGGGAAATTTACCCTTATCTTGTGGTTTACCATTTGAATGTGGACAAACTATGTTTTAGAATATTTGTATAAATAGAGATCATCTCTATTTCATTTTCATCATAGCTCTCCCATTGTGAGAAGTCTTCGAGCTGAAATTTTTTCCCTATTTGGGAAATCTCTCTCTCTTGTGCTTTTTCTATGGTTTGTCTTTTCTATTGGTGGAAGAAGTAATGCGCTATCTCTCTTGGAGCTATTCTTTTGCATTTTGGTGGATAAATCTTAGTAAAGAAGAGGTTTGTCTTGTTAATGCTTGGACTAGGTGAGGAATATATCTTGTATTTGTTTCTTTTCCTAGTTACAAGTTTAATTTGCTAGACTTCTCAGAGATTACAAGGGCGTATAGCCTAAGCCCATCATATTTTTCTTGGAATAATTGTTGCATAAGGTTTTACTAGGATAAGTAAAAGAGCTTACACCCTCCTAGTACTTCCTAGCTAGTTTTGTTTTCCTTGGGGTGTAAAAGGGCTTAGACCCCCAAGGAGATAGCATTGCTAGCTCATTATTAATTTCCTCCTTAAAGCCAATAGTTAAAGACTATAATCTTGATTACATTGGAGAAATAAATCTTTGCATTGGTAAATGTGAAAACACGGGATTTTGAGATTGTCTAAATTGGAAATTATTCTATGTGCTTAAGGCATCCTTGAGCTCTTAAGGTGTCTTGTTTCTCTTAGAACATTTTTATGTTGTTTTAACATTAAAGATACAGCCACACTATGGTTGCAACAAACCCTAAACAAATCTCTAAATAACTCACAATTCAACCATCAAAAGTTGTTAATAATTTACCCCTACAATCTACTAGTCTCCGCGCATTTTTTTTGGTGGATTACTTGTGATTTTTGGTGGTGATTTTTCTGTTGTAACAACTTGTTTGCTACAGCCATAAGGCTGCAATTATATCTCTGCAATACTCTTTCATAACATCCTTAGTTTGTTGTTAAAGTATAATGCTTTCATACTTGGGTTATGCTAGTGATTGTTAGTTTATCTCTTGCATCATTTACTTGACTTTATCATCTTGTTTAGAAGCTCTAATAATTGTTTATTTGTTGATATATATCTTTGTTCACTGTTGCAAATAGGGACAAAAAACCTAACTTTCTCTTATACTTAACATATAGCTTGTATACTTGGTGTTTCTTGTGCCTCAGGAAGGTACCATCATTATCCGCAGATACCCAAACTTCTTGGAAACCATTGACCACTACTGAGACTCATTTCCAAGATACTTTTCATTTAACAACTTGACCTATAAGGGCATCCGTTCATAAGTATCACTTTCCATCTCATTTCCCCCCTAGAGTCACCCGAAATTTCCCCCTTGTGTTGGATTTATCCTTCACTAAAGCAAGGGAAGGGTTTCTCTGAGATGACAATGGGTAAACTCTCCCACTGTTGTCGTCATCCAGTGGATTGGGTAGGGATTTTCCCAACCTACCGTTTGTGCAATAATAGGATTAAGGGAAGGGTAACAAACATTCTATAAAGAATAGAAAAGAGACAGCATAAGGGTTTCATGACATGCCTTCCATGGCATAAACTTGGTTTCGTGAGGTGCCTTCCATGGGTATAAACCTCTAATGATAGGGGGTATAATAATCTTTAAAACACATGATTAACCATAAACACTAATTTAAGTAGTTGTAAAGACCAATCATACTCGAATTCATAGATAATACAGTGCTAGAAATTAAAGGATTCAAAATAATCAAAAGTATTCCTATTGCACTATAAAATTGAAAAGATCGAAGGCATGTTGTATGTTTCTAGAATGAAAGAAAAATATGATTTCATCCCAACGAATGGAAAACTTGTATCTCAAGAAGAATTTGATTTCATTCCAATGAATGTCATACTCTTGAATTTGATTCCATTCCAATCAATGGCTTTGTCTTAAAGTGTCTTCAATCTAAAGAGCAATATTGAAGAGAAGAGCAACAAATACTAATTGGTTGTGTAAAGAAGATGCTCGATGTCAGAGAGAATATGCATACAACCATTGTTGTTGATTGGGGAAAATCTAGCATTTCGGTCATCTAAATTTCCAAAATTCTTAGTAAATTGACTTATGAATTATCCCTTAAACAAAATCCTAGTGAGCCTTGTGAAGAAAGCAATCTATGAAAAGTTTAAAATAAGCCTTGTGAAGAAAGCAACTTATGAAAAGTTTAAACTAAAATATTTTGAGAAAGAAATCAGTATAGGTGTTCATGGCACACAAATCCTTTTATGCGAATGAAGATAAATCCTTTTGTGACATTGAATGGGCATCAGTGAATGGAAAAAGCATTCATGACATTCTTTGATGACCGCAACGAGGAAACTGAAAACCGAAACCGAAAACATTTAATATCTTCCTCCAAAAATAAGTGTTAGTTTACTAAAATATCTATTTTTGTCTAGACTTCTGTAGACGAATACTCAAAATAATTTTATGTAAGAAGCATTAAATCATAGAACTTGCAAATCTATCCACGTATTTCAATTGAAATTTATTGATCATTTTAAAATAGACTACTTTTGAGGACTTGAACACCTTAAAGTTGAAAAGAAAGATTGAAATACCCAATATACTATGAAACTTGAAAGTTGGGCTTGACCTCTCCTCGAGGCCCATCAAGGTAAAATCATAAAACTTGCAAATCTATCCACGTATTTCAATTGAAATTTATTGATTGTTTTAAAATAGACTACTTTTGACGACTTGAACACCTTAAAGTTGAAAAGAAAGATTGAAATACCCAATATACTATGAAACTTGAAAGTTGGGCTTGACCTCTCCTCGAGGCCCATCAAGGTGAATTTCAAGGTTAACTAATAGAGTAAAACTAATGGGCTTCCTACCATTCATCTTTTTTCTGCAAGAAAATATGATTTATTGTGTGACTAAGTCATTGAAGTCATACCCTTGTGTAGGTCAAATAAAAGTGTAAAACTTACGGGCTTCTACCATTATTTTTTCTTCCAGGATTTAGTGTCCTCTAAAGGAGGACTTTTGGGCTTTCCCCTAGAAAATGGGAGCTTATGGGCATTGCCCCCTAGAAAATGGGTTTTTTTTAGACACTTCCTCCATTTCACCCACCCTAGTAATTAATGGTAATAATAAATTCTTAAAGTAAAAGGATAAAAAATGAAAGATAAAAGAGAATGTCCCTTTTAGAATGTTTGAAAGTGGTTCCAACCTCATTGGACTTTATATGAAGAAAATTGAATTTTTGATCCCATTCAAAATTTAAGAGACTTGATAATTTTCAGGATTTCAAGATTGGCAAGATTGCAACATTTCCACTGGATTCTATCATGTATGAGGGTATGACACTGGAATTTAATCAAGAGAACCAAGCCCTCTATGTACCTCGATGTTGGTGCCATTGATTGTTGAACTCTTTTGTCATGACCCTAGTAAAAATGTACCCTTCACTCAAGTAAAATCATTTATTAAGCATGTTAAGCTTTTTGTATCTTATTTTAATGCTTAGAGGGTGACACTAATGATCAGGATCATAAAATAAGCTATGATTTTGATGATATATAGTTATTTGTTGTAATATAAAAAAAAATTGGAGTATAGAGGCCATTTAGAGCCTCTCTGTTGATGTATTTTGGTTTAAAGATGGATTGCAATCAATACTATTTTGGTTATATACATCTTTACTTTTTGTAAACATGAGAAACTTTGCATATCTGTGTATAATGGTTTGGATATAATATATATATTGTAGCATGATTTTTTTTGGACTCTAGAGGTCATTTAGAGCCTCTTCGTTGATGTATTTTGGTTTAGAAATAGATTTCACTCATTGCTATTTTGGTTATATGCACCCTTACTTTATGTATACATGAGAAACTTTGCATATTTGTGTATAATGATTTGGATTAATATAGATGCACATTGCTATGTGTGTGTTCAAAATTTGAATATTTTATGTATTTTTTGGTTGACTAGTTTTTTTATCCTGTTTTTTTTTTTGTTCCAGCCCTGGTTCACATTTTTGGAGTCAACCAATGCAGTTCTAATAATACTGCTACATATAACTTCATCCACTTTATCAAAAGAAATAGATTTTCCTCTAGGAGAATAGAAAAGCTAATTGCAACGCATAGTGCCCTACGTCTTGCGCATAAGAAATCGCCAGTATTGGAGGGGGTCGATGACACGATGGGATGTGGATCCAAAAGATGGTGCACAGATCGACGAGGATGGACCAAATGAGCTGCAACATGGTTTGGTTGGTGTGCCATTGGTTATTCATGAGAGTGACTCTGACTTTGATAGTGACATTCCCATTGATGGTTCCGATGACTTTATGCAACCAAATGGACGTAGAGGACCAGTCAATGAGATTGACTCCTTCATGTTCATTTTAGCTGCAGTGTGGTTTGGTTGGTGTGCCATTGGTTATTCATGAGAGTGACTCTAACTTCGATATTGACATTCCCATTGATGGTTCCGATGACTTTATGCAACCAAATGGACGTAGAGGACCAGTCAATGAGATTGACTCCTTCATGCTCATTTTATTTTCAATGTTCATTGTCCATTGTTAATTTTGAATATTAATTTTTGAGTTATCTACTATTTTGCTTAGTACTAATTAAATTATAAAATGATGAATGATGAATTTAAATCAATGTATCAATATTTTATTGTTTCTRTTTCATTCATTTATGATTTATGAATCAATGTATTTTCCTTACTAAATTTGAATTTTAATCATGTTTATCTCATTTCTAAATTTAAATTTAGTACTATTTTATTGTTTACTATTTAGTATTTACATTGCACAATGATGAATTTGCATGAGATGAATTGTTATTATCGAGATTTTATCATTATTATTTTTATTTTTAGAAACAAGAATCCCTATACTAATGCTAGGGACCACTTTGTCTCATTTTCCTCAAATTTGGAGGGTGCTTCCACACATCCCGTGTGCTCTCCCCGCTCCCGCTCTCCCCCTCCCGGAAACTTGATGGAACATTGGTTAATTTAGGCTCAAATCTCAGAAAATATGAGCACATAATAAGTGTTGAGGTAATTTAGTGCTTGAATCAGAGAATGAGCACTTAATAAGTATAAAGTCACATCCAGGGGTTGAATCTCACGAGTCCAAAATATCACTTGCATATAGTACTATCCTTTGGGTAATACAAGAATATTCGATTTTATTATAAAGACTACGTAGATATGGTCTATTTGTCATTAGTACTTCTGAGACTCTAAATAGGTTGTGCAGACTGTTATCCCCGATATCTAGGGATAACTAGGAGATCATGTCTCGAGGCCCACATGGTCCTAGACATGATGTACCGAGAGCAGGAGTGACTTGAGAATGGCCCTGGAGGGCCCATCTTTCTTCTTCTCGGCCAGCTTTGTCCTGTCAGCAGTAGCAGCCTCCATCACTACCGGCCTAGGCTTGCATCGGAGAGGGCTCTTGCTCCATGAGGTAATTGGTCCGAGGTATCATGGTATGTGTCGTATTTGATCATTATAACCTTCTTATATATGCATTTGATTCATTTTATTATAAAGACTACGTAGATATGGTCTATTTGTCATTAGTACTTCTGAGACTCTAAATAGGTTGTGCAGACTGTTATCCCCGATATCCGGGATAATTTAGGAGATTGCTAACCGGTGCCCCGGGATGATGATGTACCAGAGCAGCGATTTGAGAATACTGGATGGCCCATCTTTTCTTTCTTCAGCCCCTCCACTTTGTCCCCGTAAAGAAGAAAATTTCCATTACTGGCTCGCCCGCTTTAACGAGAGGCCTTTACCAGGAGGCAATTGGTCCGAGGCACGCCGGGTATGCGTTTCAGATGTCGACTTAACCCGCTAAAACGCAAGTGCGCATATGTATCGATTCTATTCTTGAGACCCGCTTGATCTTTAATTAACCTAATTTGACCATTGTTGGGGTGATTGATAAAGTAACGAAAGCGTTTCCGGGTATTCATGGGTTTTGTTTATTAACGGGTTTGGTGTTACCGCTTTCCCTAATTATCTTATCAATTTCATTCCTTTGCACCATCCATCCCATTCCTCTGTTCAGTTTAGGGATGACTCTTCCAGTATATCTTCGTTCGGGAAGAAGCTAAAGGTCAGTGGGGTAAAAGCAAATTGAAAAGATAAAGTTTGTAGAAAGAAAACTCAGAGATGTTTTACTTGGGATCCCCAGAAGGCACAAAAAGTCTCATAAGAAATTGAGGGACCCCAAGAAAATGATGAATAAATAAATGTGCGACTTTAACTGGCGAGGATGTGGAGGTCTCATCGCGAAGCCGCCCATTATGTTCAGCATTTAAAGGGCCGATGATTACCATCATCCGCCACCTAAACTGGCGCAAGGACCTTTGCTGTTAAAGGAAAGGGGGTCTCTGACCACGAAAATTTCTCATTTCCTCGCTAAGATGCCATGATGTTGCCAAAATTTCTCCGCCACCAAGCTGGGCGGCAAGGTCCTCGTCGAGTTTGTAGTAAAACAATAAAGAAAATAAGGCAATAAAAGGGCTTTGGAAAATGTATCCGGTATGCCGCCACCCTACAAAGGCACCTACGATAAATACCAGCCTCTTGTCCGACGAGGATCGGATATCCCTTTAAAATCAACATATCATCTCATTACACACGGTTTGAATGATCCTTTGAGGAAACTTCCATTTTCAGGGTATTAGCCCAATAGGTAACCTTGGTTTCTTAGCTTTGTGCAGGATTTGTGTAATGTTCTTTTGAGTTTTAGATGTCGAAAGTTAGGATTAAGCATATGTTTGATAAATTTAATGATGAGATATGATTTGCTATCATGGCGATGCCCAGGGACTGATGAGCCCGTATTTTGATGCGTGACCATGCCCTGCATGTACCGTGAGGATCAGTAATGGCGTGGGGAGATGATTAGTCGACCTCCATGGAGCCGGCGAGCCCATCGATGGTTGGATGGCGTGCAGATGTGGTTGTGACGAGCCCTCGAGAGAAGAAGGCTGACGCTAACGGACGTTTTTTGGCATAGATTTGACCCATGGGGATCACCCTTTGGCGATGGGATTTGATGGCCTTTGGTGATCGTGGACGCTTCACCCAAGGCGCCTTTGGATCATTGGAGAAGGAAAATTGGGTATAGGCTTGTTTGGCATCGCAGACAGTTGCGTGGATCGAGGGGCCAATGTTTGCTCCTTTGATGTCAGATTCCCTGGAAGGGCCAACGTCTCCCTTTATGGGCCTGACGTCTCCATTTTGAGCTTTACTTTGACATTTTTAGTATCTCTATGACAATAATTGAATAATGTTAAGTCAACCATGTCGGATCGCTGGCGACCTATTTTTGCTAATTAAAGGTCATGAGGAGGATATAAAACGATCGCCAATTTCATCGGAAGATAACACAACGGGTTTCTCTTGTTAGAGGATAATTTTTAGTCTTTTTTCTTGGTTATTCTTTGTTCCAGGAGTTGAGGCGCCACATCTTGGAGGATTATCTTTCGGCATATGGTGCTATTTATCATTGGAAGGTTTTACAACTAGGGGTTGATAAGCTTCATCTTGAAATTGTAAGTGTTTTTCATCAAAACTCTTGAATGAATGGTTGTTGATTAAATATCTGTATTTATTAGTTACATTACATATTTGTTTAACTATTAAACCCTCAGGGGAGCCATAGGTTAAATGTCCCCATGGTGCTTGTCTTATTTGATTAGAGAAGTTTTAGCCTAGCCATAGCTAATAATTCAGACTTTCTCTTTCTGGAGTTAGCTTCGAACATAAATCTGAAGAAAGAAGGCTGCCCCAGGTCGCACTTATTTTACACCTAGGGTTTGTTTATTTTGGAAAAGTCTTGTCTTAAACAACAATTTTCATCCATAGATTTGTGTTCATTAGCTAGTCGCTGGCTAAAAAGAGTCTTAAGGAAAGAAGGAGCATCATGCTCAGCCTTATACACCTAAATAAGCTCTCTCTTCTTAGGGTTTTTATTTGGTGGCCCTCGCCATAAACACTATCAAACCCTAACCTTCTTGTCCTTAAGTTTGAGTCCTCCTAAGCCATTGGCCACTCCATTTGACTCCATTAACAAGGCAATTAGTCTAGAAGTATACCTTGAGCTTGTTTGTGCTTAAACTTTTCTTTCAAACTTTTTATGTTGAAACCCTAACTAACTTTAGCGTCGAATTCAACCCTAGCAGAGCCGCATTAATCCCTAACCCTAGGTGACGCTCTTTAGCCTTTGAACCTTTGTTTCCTCTTAAAAGCGCAGTTAGGTCTCCCTTGCGATGGCTGAGGTATTGAATATTTTCATTGGTTATGATTGCAAAACGTTTACCTCTTACCTCTCAAACTGACTCAAACTTAGGGTTGACGCCAGTGACGTTAGCTGAATATTATAGGTGACGCCACACTTCTTTGATCTTACTATTCGGAACGTTGTGCCCTTTATTATCAACTTTTGATAGGTTTTGAGCTATAGATCACATTTATATGCTTTGATTGATAAACGCTCTTTCTCATTACTTTTCAAAATTAATCTATTAATACAGCTCTCTAGGACGCCACTCCCATCATGGACAGGACGCAACAAACCATTTATAAGATTTCTAGACCTTATTGCATTGTGATAATACAAGGTTGTGATTTTTATACATTGAATGCAAATGTCTTTGTGCATTTATTGAAGAAGTGACATTGTTTATAGGGATTTATTTTGCAATCATTGACTTCTGGCCAATAATTACAATTATCATTGCTCATATATATATATATTTAAAGATAGTCATTAAACTGTGAAATACTAAGCACAGTTTCATTATTGTCTTGTCTCGCAACAGTGCCCTTTATCAAGTGGAATATCTTCTCGCGACTATCTCCTTCTTGGCAGAATTGTGAAATGAACCCTTTATCTTTGTCTTATCCCTTTAGCCCTTTCTTTAAAACTCCACCATTAGGGACGCTCCTTTGACTAGCTTAACATCCAATAGAAAGAGCCCCATCGAGGGTGACAGGGTGGGGGAAGTTCATGCCACGCCACAGAAACCCTTGACTCAAGCTAACCTAAACCCTTCCTACAAACTGCGCGATAACACAGACCTCCAAGCTACAGTGAGAACTCATGCGCCTAATAAGCATGGAGTTCCGTCAGGGCCTTCAAGCTTAATCAGCTCAAAATCAGCATAATAGTGTATGTATATTCTACATGCTCCATAACTTTAACAGCGGTGCCTACTCCATCCATGTGCAACAACAATGCTCAACAATTCAAGCCAAACATGACCCATCTAACAAAGAAGATGAACTGCATTCATGGGTGAGAAGTTCCAACAATGCATGAAAATCTGAGCATGTAGGTTTTCACAGTTAGTGATAAACATGACCCATCTAACAAAGAAGATGAACTGCATTTATGGGTGAGAAGTTCGAACAATGCATGAAAATCTGAGCATATAGGTTTTCACAGTTATTGATAATGTTCGTCACTAATGCTCAACTGCATTCATGGGTGAGAAGTTCCAACAATGCATGAAAATCTGAGCAGGTTTTCACAGTTAGTGATAAACATGACCCATCTAACAAAGAAGATGAACTGCATTTATGGGTGAGAAGTTCGAACAATGCATGAAAATCTGAGCATATAGGTTTTCACAGTTATTGATAATGTTCGTCACTAATGGTTAATGCTTTCTGAATAAATACTGTGTGAGAAGCTTTGAATTGTCTTCTTACAGTATTTATTCTATCCAAAAAGTTTGTCGAACATAATGCATGAAAATTCAAAGCTAACATGATTCATCTAACAAACAAGTGAAACGCTGACCCTCTATTTCTTACACAGTATTTATCCAGAAAGTTTGTCGACCATAATGCATGAAAATTCAAAGCTAACATGATTCATCTAAAAAACAAGTGAAACGCTAACCCTCTAATAAAATTAGTGCGAACTGTACTTGCACATAAACATTTGCGTGATTCGCTGCATAAATTTTATGCCAATGTACAATCGGATAATACTTTCATGATTTTCATGGTACTCTAAATGCATTTAGGTTCTTCCTTGTCCCTTATTTGAGGTCAGCCATTATAAACATGGAGTTACGCTTGAGCCCTGAGCTTCACCAGCTCAAAATCAGTATAATAATGTATAATTCCCTGCACGATAACTTGACCGTAATGTTCACTCCATTCATCATGAACAATGCTGGACAACTCTCAGCTAACATGATTCATCTAGCAAAACTACATTCATGCGGACAATTCCAAGCTAACATGACTCATCTAACAAACAAGTGAAACGTTGATTTTCTAACAAACTTAGTACAAAAATACTCAACCACTAATTTATAGTTTTTGCATCCCGTTAATCTCAAAGGCACTAATGAAATCTTTGCTTGAATTGAGCACTCAATCATTAAAAAGAAGGTTCCAATATCTGAAAAAACATAAGACAGGAGCCAAATTAAGGCGAAAGCCTTGAATGTAAAAACACAAAGGATCACGAATCTATAGCAACGAAAAGTGCAGACAATGGATACTTCGGTTGTGGCATTTCATACTAACTAGCAGTCCTATAACGATGTCCTTCCTGTAATTATAATATTCATGCTTGAACTCCAAGACAGGTCTATATATTGAATGTGAACACCATTTGTAAGTAGATGTCAAACGACATGAAAACTAGCCCCTAGTCTTCCTCTTTTTTGCCTTTGTCCTGCTCAAGAACATAACAATGTCTTTCATGGTAGCCCTTCTATTCTCCGTTTTATTCCACGCCTCTGGTATGGGATATCTTCCGCTAGCGTTGTATTCGTTTAATTCTTTCAAAGCTACAATCACAGTGTCACACACCTCTTTCCCCATTTCATTGTAAAGGTCTCTCAACTTGTCATCATCTTCATTCACGACAAGCTGCATTGACATTTTACCAATATTAGCACATAAATTAATTCCAGATTTCTACAACAAAAGCTAAAGTATTCAGTTGAAAACAATAGCACCATGAAGAAAAATGCAAAATAACATTTTTATCTATTGAAGCATATTTTACCAGGACGCTGAATTAAGGCAATGTTTAAGTAATTTACCATAGTGATTTACCACGTATGCCCTGCCCCTAAGTTGTGACCACGTGTACCAAGACAGATGGTTTCAGTGCAAATATGCAGAAATTACAATTCTAGTCAATGAATCTGCCAAGAGGTTTATCCGCAGAAAACCACGAATGTTGGCCCAGGTAGAGATCAACCGTTGCTTTTCTTAATTGCTCGATTCATTTATGCTACTTATACTCTTAAGTGGTTAGGAATGAACAATGAAGCTGATAGCATGGATATTTTATAGCTCCCTTTTGGGGCCAATCAATATGTGCTTCTCTTCTTATTGCAAGGGACGTTAGTCGGCAATGATTTGAAAATAAAAAACGGCAAGCTTTTTCTTTTGATCAATTACTATGTAGAAACTCAGAAAACTTCCAGATTAGATCAATCAATCAAGAAAGTGTTGCAAAACTTATCGTATTAAAAAAACATCAAATCCACTCCACCTAGCTATCAGCCCAGGCTTTTCTTGTTTACTCCCATCTCGAAGCATTATATTTGAATAGGACCACTGAAAGATACTAATTTAACTATCTAAGAATAAGATCAAGCAATGAGGAATGGAAAACCAACTGCAAAAATAAAAATGGAAACGAATAAGAGCAAGCCATGAGGAATGGAAAACCAACTGCAAAAATAAAAATGGAAAGGAATTTCCAATTATACCTCATGTTTTTCAGTATCTCCGAGCACTGGTACAACCTTGAAGGGATACCATGAAGGGTCCCTTAAATAATCTTGCCATAAAGAGTACATCGTTGCATACTTTTCCTCCCAGTCAGTAGGTTTGAACTTTCTCTTGCATGCATCCTTCCATGCTTCATGCTCAAGATCACCCATCCTCTTAACAACGATTTGGCTATTAGCAGGGAAACCTTCACTCAATATCTGAAAAACAATACGAATGCACAAGTTAGAATATCGATAAAAAGAATCCATTGTTTTGAATGGGTTGTTTTCTTGATTATGAAAATAAGGGTAAAGTTTATTTCCAATATCCATTCAAAATTGTGTCTGTTACTCATAAAAGCCAGCCATTATATTCTGCTAAAATACAAATAATTCATGGAAGGAAGAAATTCAATACTAAATAGAAATGTATGACTTCCACCATTGTTAAAGCCTATTTAAATTCAATTGAGAACCACAAGTGCTGAAACCATGGAAGCCTGTAACGGCCAAAGAAGTTAGTCTTCACTTGACATGTGTACACCTTGGAGAGAGAGCACTTCACTTGGAAACGTTATCTTGATTATTAGATTAGGTTGCTTGTGGACCCAATCCACTTTACTATTGTTGGCCTCACTCAGCGATTTTGTATGAAGGGAAGAGAGTCTTTTTAGTTGTGGAATTCATGTAGTACACATGTGAAAGCTCATTGGATCATTTGTATCTTGAAGATGAACTTGTATGGAGTCTTTGTACTTGTCTTTCCACAAGGGAGGAAGGTGCTAGTGTTTGTGAGGCAAAACCTAGAGGAGACTTGAAGTGCTAGGGTTTGAGTCCTTGTGTAAGGAGGACCTAGAATTTGTTGCAAAGAAACTCTAGAGGAGACTTGGAGCACTTTGCTTGAAATGCTTGTGTGAGGTAAGCTTGGAGAAAGATCAAGGGTGGACTTGTTTGTTCTAATGCTAGCTTGTTGTGGAGCCTTTGGTGTGGCTAGATACTTGGTAGGATGCCCTACCAAGCCTTTGTATTTTTGGTTGGGGATCACTATTGATGGTGCATGCCCTTGCTAGGGTTTGGATGCATTGGAATGTCCCAATTTGTGATAAGCTTGAAAGACAATCTTGTACCAGCTTGTGATAAGCTTTAAGGACCATCTTGTACCAGCTTGTGATAAGCTTGAAGGACATAAGTTGATGGTATGTACTTGTAACTTCATTCATTCCCTTGTCCCACAAACAAGGGGGTCTCATACATCAATTTGGTGTCTGGCTAAGCTATGACCTTTAAAATAGATTATTAGTAGTAGTACTACTACTACTTTGCTTTCCAAACCAAGGTTGTCAGAGTGTGGTGCAAAGCAAGAGCGTGGTGCGGAGCGGGAACATTGGGAGCATCATTTTCCAAAAATCTTCAGGAGTTGAGCGTCCCAAGAGCGTTTGTTTTATATATATATATATATATATATAGTGTTTGTATTCAAAAAACAATATGCAGAAAGACAAATTAGTTGAAGAATATATGAAAACATGCATATTTGTGCTACTTGTAGATGAATACTACATTATTATGAAGTTAGAAATGTCATCCATAATATATTAATGATTATATTGAAACTTTGAAAGAAAGTATCATGAATAAACAAGCAAGAACATTTAAATGACAAGCAATGTTCCGCCATCATTAGTATCATTAGTATCATCCTTCATCCTTGCCTCTTTTCTAGCCTTTTCTTCTACCTCGATCCTTTAGGGACACCAGTGGACATCACCCAATTTTGATGAAACTACCTAATCCTAGCCTTAAAATATGTTAGAAAAAGCTTAACATGCCCAATCAATGATCCTAGTTCGAGTGAAGGGTACATTTTTGCTAAGGTCATGACAAAGGAGTTTAACAATCAACACCACCAACATTGGGGTACATAAAGGGCTTGGTTCTCTTGATTAAATGTCAATCACATACCCTCGTACATGATAGAATCCAATGAAAAACGTTGCAATGCCATCAATCATGAAACCCTGAAAATTGTTTAAGTCTGCTGAATTTTTAAGTCTGCTGAATTTTGAATGGGATATGAATTCTACTTTCTCCATATGAACTCTGATGAGGTTGGAACCTCTCAAACATCCTGAAACAATTAATGGTAATGTTAAAAATTTAAGTAAAAAGATAAAAATGAAAGATAAAGGAAATGTCCAGGGAGCACCCACAGAGCGTTCACGGAGCTTGATCCCGGGCTCCAGGAGCATCCCAGGGACTGTGGCGCTCCCGAATTGGGAGGGAGCATTCAAGAGTGCCCCAGAGCACGCTCCCGGATTTTGGGAGCATGCTCCCTGGACGCTCCTGCTCAGAGCGTGCTCGGCCCACCCACACCTGGTAACCTTGTTCCAAACATTGTTTACTTGCAGATCTAATTTTCAGCGTATACTCTAATGGTGAATGAGTAGTTTCTAGGGCTGTTTGGTATGTTGATTTATCATGAACAATTAGCAGATTTTGTTGAGGTATATAGCTGCTAAGAGGGCAGACTTGCAGCTAATCAAATCTTCTATTTATAAGTTTTCAGCTGGAATATATGTTGGGGATTGTGCCCTAAGGACTGGAAATATAGTTCCCTTGAAGTACAATTGTTCAATGTCTATTTTCTTGGGCTGCCTTGGTATTTGGTTGGACAGAAGTGAAATATATACTATTGTGGTTTATATTTCAGATTCGGCGCAAAGGCTGAAAGTTCATAGAAAATAGATCCAGGAAACCTCAAGGTTGAAGTGAAATTTTTGAATTTGCATTAACCACGGTTTTGTGAAATTTCCACATGGTATCAAAGCTGATTTGACTGAGATCACTCTCTTAGCAAAGAGGGAATTGGGTATTTCAATTGTTCTGTACCTGGGAGAGGTGCTTGAATTATTACAAGTTGTTAGGTGTGAAACCCTAGTGCACTTGGGAAGAAGCACTTGAACCCTTAAAGGGTAATTTACTTGATTTTTTGTCGATTTTTCTTTGAGTTACTTCAGATTTTGCAGGGATGACTACTCTCCATCTTAGAGAGTGCGACAGGTTGAAAGGTGCTTCCAATTTTACACCTTGGAAGTGCAGGTTGTGAATGCTATTGGAAGAAGTTGAGCTTTGGAAGCATGTTGAGACAAAGAATACTGCACCTACCAATCCGAAACTATTGGCCGAACATAATGATGATGAGGCCAAGGCAAAGAGAATATTTCTTGATTCAATCAGGGATCATTTGATCACTAACATTGTAGTGAAGACCAACAAGGAGATGCATGATGTTTTGGTTGCATTTTACCAAAGTGTGAGTGTCTCTAGGAAGATGCTCTTGAGAAACAAGCTTTCAGCCATCTCCATGAATGACACAGACAGTGGTTAGCTACTTGGCCAAGATCGCAGAGTTGAAAGATTAGTTGGTTTCCATAGGGACAAAAGTGGGGGGTGAGGAGTTGGTGCCCATCACCTTGTATGAGTTTGCTTCATCTTGGAAACCCTTTGTTCAGGGTGTTTGTGCTTGTGAGAAGTTACCTACCTTTTATAAGCTTTGGTACGACATTGTGCACAAAGTGATAAGGTTAGAATCTTGTTCATAATGCATAGAGAAGTAGAATATGATGTTTTGTTTCTTCTTGGTTTAAATAAAATTCTTCTTCCAGTTTCTTGTATGACAGAGTTTCAATGTAGAGTTTCAATTGAAGAACAATAGTGCACTATCAAATTATCAATGATTCTGGTCTAGCAATCCCAAGGACTTTGGCTAGAGATGTAAGAGATGGTGGCCTTTATAGGTTACTTGATGGCAATTGTACACACTGTTACCCCCCATGCCTAGGGGTAACTACAAGAGATCATGTCTCATGTCCTGCAATGGAGAACATGATCACGACCATGATGATGATCAACATGTCTACAGATGACAGCCCAGCAGCCCCCCTCATTCACCTTTATAGCTACAGGTCAACCAAGGCTCATCACATTCAAGCAACCCAGAGTATGGGAGATGGTAAGCCATCGTCACCATTGGGTATGTTAGTCCTTTTATGCAAAGTGTTGTGCTTAATTTGTCGGGCATGTGGATGAGGATCTTTAGTTGAAGTTGGATAATGGATTGTTGGTTTGAGAAATTGTGTCAATTGCCTTGTTTCACCTTGGTGATCAGCTTCTGTGCCCTAATCTCGTGTTGTCATCGCCCAGGGGAAAGGGGTACTACTAGGGGAGCCTCTCAAGAGTAACGTTTTGTTCCCCTCCATACTTAAAACTTTCCATCCTAGAGCCTCTCATAGTTTACTAAACTTCGGCAATGGGTCACGGTCCATTCTCTCATGAGAAGAGGGGTTGAAGGCCCAGAGGTTGTTTTGCAACTACTATGAAAAGAATAAGAAACTAATGCTAGAGAAAGAAATGAATGATAGCAAAGAGGACCAACAAAAGTCGATCCAAACTTGAGCTCTACTCTTTCAGTGCTCACCCTTGTCATAAAAATGCAATGCTATGGCTTGAAACCTTACAAAGGGGACTTGCAAATATATACTAAAGCAAGACTTAGAAAAAGGCAAATAAAGGGGATTGGAAAAAATAGCACGTAAATATGGGCTAACTCAAGAGAAAGCACACCCTCCACAAAGGCGCTCATAGAAATGGATTCAATGACACCATTAGCCATGAAATAAGCCCTAAAACCATGTCACTTTCACACTTACTCTTGGTGGGTTTTCACTTTCCCTTGTCACTCTCAAGACCGATCCCTCTACCTAGGTTACTTTATTTCCTGTCTAGGTGGCACACCTAATAGGGTTGGACGAAAACCCTCCCATACTTAAACTTGGTAACTCACATGGGGTCCTGGACTGGTGTGATGCTTGAAGGGGATACTGAGGTGAATTATCTTATAAGGCTTATATCTTAAGTTGCAACTTACTTTGTATGTTTTAAGGACTAACGTTTCTTATGAACTTTGGCTAACCATATTTTATACTTTGGTTTGTTTTGGATGCCCCTAACATGATTCTTGAGAGACATCATGGGCATGTACCTAGGACGTTGTGCCTTATTGCAAGGCTTTGGCATGTGTGATGGAGAGAAGTGGCTCATCTAGTGACTCACCACCCTCAAACAGTGGCTCTCACATTCTCAGGACCTTGGACAATGGACAAATGGGCTTGGTTTGAGCAGTTTTGGTCATTATGCCACACATATGGGTTGGAAGCCCCACAAGCTAGGCAGAGTACCCCAAGGCTATTGTGCACAGAAGATGGATAATGTTGCAGTAGCAAGTGTTTTGACATCACTTGGAGATGCGATTGCAACGCTCTTGGCCTTGGACGTGGCCTTTGGAGGCCCTTGACATCATCTTCTTGGCTAGGGTTTTGATGTATGGATGGGTATCGGAGATGATTGGCATGGATTTGGGTGAGGAGACACCTCTCTTCACACTCTTTCACCCTCAAAGGATGCCACTTGGCCTTTGGAGGCCCAATGTTTGCCTTTGGAGGCATGACGTCACCCTCTCCTAGCTTGACATCACCCTTCTAAACCATGACGTCACTCTTTTTAGGGTTTTGTGATATATTTTTTTATTTTGGCATTATGTTGTTGACAAATTCATGTGGACAAATGTATTAGGGTGGCCTCATATAAGAAAGCCACCCTCACTTTTCATGTTATCCTCATCACAACTTCTCGCCATTTGTGAGAGTACTTCTGAAATTTTTTCCCTCTAAGAGTCTTTGGCTATCTCTCCCATGATCTATGCATGGAAGGTCACTTGTGGATGCTTTTTACTGATTTTGGATGGGAATTTCTGTAATTAGGGTTTTATCTCGTGGTTTCTTGGATGAACTGAATTTTCTGCAATTTATTCTTATGCTATTAATGTTTCATGATAAATTTGTTATTTTATGCTAGACATCATGCTTGGTGAAACCCTAAAAGAGGAACATAAGTGCTTATTCCTCTCATAAGGTGTTTTTTGTCCAAAATTTGTGAAAGAATCCTCGATAGGGTTAGTACCCTAAATCCCTAAAGTGTTAGCACTTTAGGATTTTATCCCTAGACTCTTGATTTTGACCTAGTTGAAGCTACAATAAGGGAGGAATGATTTCTAGGGACCAAATGTGCTTGCAGCCTTGCACCCTAGAAATCCGTCTCCTCAAGATTCAAAGACTAAGGCCCAAATGTGCTTGCACCTTTGGGTTTGAATCCTACCTCTTGGTTGCAACTAGATCAAGTTTCAAGCTTAGTTGCATTTGCTTTTATAAGACTCCATAGCCCTTAAAAGACACTAGTTTTAAAGCATTCTCATGGTGAATTGCTTGACAAAGTTATTCTCTCAACTCTCTTAAGCATTCCACTAACCTAACTAACACTAACTTTGGCAAACTCATTGGATAATTTGCTGCTGTTACAAAAAGTTTGCTACAGCCATATGACAACACTCTAATTTGCTGCATACACTCTTGTAAAGGTGGCCTAACTTATTCAGAAATTGCATCTAAAAATTGGATAATGTTCTAGTAGAGATGTATTTTAAGTTTTTGTGGTTAATTGTTGCATTTCTGAGCACTAATTGTTGGTGCTGTTATAAATCATTTACTGCTGCCATATCATTGTTTACTGCTGCAAATTTATAAGAATCATTGCAACTTATCTTGTCTGGTGTCTTAAATAGGTATTAATTGCATGTTTGGACTTAGAAATAATCATATATATGTTGTAAAGTATTCTTGTTCCAGGAAAGTACTCAAGTCTCAAACAACCTCATACCTCTTCTACCACCTTGACCTAGACCAATCTTTCGGTGATCAAGACAGAGGGCGGTAGGCTTGGCTACTATACTTGCTATTTTGATCCTTTGAGGTCAACAAGGAAGCCTCCCTTGTGGTGGACCTCTTTCATCACTAAAACAAGGGAAGCTCTTACTAAGGTGACAGTGGTAGGTTCTTCCATAGTTACGCAAGATTTGGGAGTCTTGTGTTGAGCTTTGCATAAGTACAAATCCTGCGATAACACATACCAGCGAGAAGCTCAATGAGCCTTATAGTTTCGAGGAGGCAAGCATGTATGGCAGGATGCCATGGAGATAGGTTCAAAACCTATTGTGAAATTAATTATTGACTCCAAGCTTGCAATTGATGGGAGTATCGATGAGTACCAATACAGGGTTGTTGGATTCTCTCAAAATGAGGGAGTTGATATTGATGAGATTCTTGCTCCAATTACCAAAGGATCCTTTGAAAAGAGGGGTTTGACACTATGGAGGATTTTCTTTAGTTGTTGGAGGTTTTGAGGTGCATGGGAGAGATACCCATGTTTACAATTTGTCGGAGGCCTTGTGTAGTTTGTTGTTTGCACTACAAGCTTGGTATTTTCAAAATGGATGAGATTTATGAGATTTTCATCTTTGCGATTTCAATAGATCTAATCCACTTGTCTAAGTCTTGTATGGAGATGTCATTATCTTTGCAAGAAGTCCTTAACAACTTATGATGTGGTGCTTGAACATTTAGGCCAGTCAAGTTGATATGAAGGATGTTGGAGGCCTTGTGTAGGCTATTGTTTGCACTACGAGCTTGTATTTCAAGATGGATGAGATTTATGAGATTTCCATCTTTGTGATTTTAATAGATCTAATCCACTTGTCTTAGTCTCGTATGGAGATGTCATCATCTTTGCAGAAAGACCTTAACAACTCATAATCTGCAGTCTAAACATTTAGACCCGTGAAATTGATATGAACGATGTTGGAGTTTTGCAGGTTGCTAATGGGGTAAGGTTATGTTCCTTCAAATTCATAGGTGGTCAAGCCCCTAGTAGAGGGGATGTTAGAGATGTTGTGATAGTATCTAGTTTTGTTGGATACAATGAGACTTCTAAAGCTTACGAAATTTACATTACAATGCAACAGAAGATTGCAGTGATCTGAGATGTGAAGTTTGATGAGGATGTATGGTCCTCTAGATCATTGGTATCTACTCAATGATTGAAGGGAGTGAGGAGGTTGATGTTCCAAAATCTAATTCAGAGGTAAGAGAAAAGTCAAATACAAGTGTGGACGAGACGAGCTTAAGGAAGGATACATCCTTACCCTCTACTTCGGTCTACAGGAAGCCAACATGGCTTACTCAGACATTACAAGATGCACAAGAGCATGTAGGAGCACCCAAATCTTCAATGAAGTCGAATATACCACCTAGGAGATATGCTAACCACATTGCATTACCTACTTTGATTTGTTATCCTTCCAGTTGTTTTGAGGAAGTGAGGTGTGATGCTTTGATCGAGGAGAATGATGTTTGCATGATAGTTCATTTTGAGGGGTCAATCATTGATTTCGAGACTATGACAAATTCATATTTGCAACTAGTAGGATTAATTGAGACTCTAGGGGAGAAGCCTTGTATTGGTGAAAACACTTTCCTCTCAAAGAGGGAGTGTTCACTTTGGGTTGCTCCGCAAGTGTTTACACAATGCTAGGAGTGCCTTCATGTGATGAAGATCACGCTTGTTACCCCTCCAAGTCGGGATAACAAATCCCTCCTCCACCTCATCAAGGGATGCTCTATCCTAATATATCCTTCTAAATGCTTCCTTCCTTGTGAAATCTCCCCATCCATGTGAGGAGGGAATCTACGTGAAGGCCTACCATGAGCCAATCATCATTGTAGTGCTTATTCTTATCCCACCTCATGATAAGAATATCTCGTATGGTGGTGACAAGATCTCTACTAATGTGCCATACTCAAGGCACTCGTTATGTACAATAATTGTCTTCATGGACTCAATCATGGAATCCCACCCCTCATAAACATCTCTTAAAATGGGTTGGTCCGTGTCTACAAACCACAACAAACAAATGATAGGGTCCAGGATCTTAATGGTAAGATCCACCCTCTCCCACCAACCATCTTCTAACATTGTATCCTTGACCATTTTTTAAGTAGTTTGATATATGTTTCTCCAAAAAGACCAAAACCCTAAAATAACCATGGCCCCAATCGCAGTCTTGACCTCCCTTAACCTCTTAAGAATGATGAATGAGGAGGAAAACTGAGTATCTACAATATTCAACAATGATGGATGTGTCTACTCTTTATAGTTTGTGAGGGTATTCAACAATGATGGATGTGTCTACTCTTTATAGTTTGTGAGGATATTTGAAGCATAAAAGATTGTTAAATCTACTCAATATTTGAAATCAATCAAAATATTGGATATATATAAGTGAATGAATGAATGAGATGATCAAATTACAATGAGGTACCATTTAAATATGTGTAAAGAGGCGTCTTGATAGCTTTTACAAAAGGTTATGTCCTTCTATTAAATATTTATTATATTTCCTTTTATTTTATTATTCTCTTATTTAATTACCCTAGCCTATATATACTTTTATTATTATTATTTTTTATATATAACATTGTCTTCCCCTTAGAGATGCTTTGTCCTCAAAGCAATCTTGGACAAATTTTTCTTCCATTGTGGAGAGGCATCTCGATTCTCGATTTGCTTTAAAACACTTGTGAATTCTTTTTGAGGATGATGTAGACCTTTAGACCCATATACTTTGTGTTGATGTTTGTAGGCATCAGACAGGTACTTCCACATTGGTTTTGTGTCTAACATGTGGAAGTCGTCCTTAATACCTCTCAAGTGAATGTCTTTTTATAACTAATTGAGTTTAATTTAATTAAATGCCTGAGTATTTGGCATTAGTGAATTAAATAAAATCCTAGCCATTAATCTAAGTGTTGGTGAGATCTAATCTCAACCATTGATCACTTTGGAGATCTAGGGTTTTGGATTTAGGGTAAACTCAACATTATAAAAGGCAACTAAGGTGAGAGGAGGAGACACACACACAGTGAGATAGTGAGATCTCATTAATTGGGTGGAGAAAGACTTTCATCCAATTGTGCAGGGGTAGGGTCTGAGGAAAGGAGCAAGGGACAACAAAGGATTAGTGACCAGCAAGATCGAAGGACAGATCTTGAGGTGTTATAGGCTATTTTGTTGTTATGTATTTTTTCTTAGGTGGGTCATTATCTCAGGACGAGAGCCTAGATTTTATAATAATAAAATCATTATAATACTGCTTTGTTTTCCCTTGGGAGTTTTTTCAAGGGTATTTGCCCAAAAATTACGTGTGCAAATGTGTTTGGTTTCCTGTTTTGCTTCCGCTGATTTATTTTTGTAAATCATAAAAACTCAACCGTGTTTTTTATTCAGTAAATCTGTGTAATAAGTTTATTACACAGCAAGGTGTTTGCTAGAAAATAAATTGTCGGGTGTTGGATTAGGTTGAAAATTAACATGGTATCAAATTCGAGACTCTGAAAAAGAAGCCAAATGCACAAATCGTAATTTTTGTAGGGCAGCAACAAGAATTTTTTTTTATTTTTGTAGGACAACGAACTTTTTAAAAAACAAAAATTGCAGGCTTGACGAAGAAAAAAAAAAGGAGGGTCGTACAGTCGTCGTACAACAGCAGGGGTCGCGGGGTGTTGGAAAAGTTCGCGGGTGAGAGGGATTCGCTTGCAAGAGAAGCAACCACAAGCTGCTTGCAGGTCGTGAGCAGAGGGAGAAGGGGCTCAAGTTGCAGAAGTAAAGGAGTAGCGAGCCCTAGAGTTGCAGCCGCCACAATAGATGCCAACTACGGGGCAGCCACTGCAGCAACCGTAGGGCAGGTCATGGGCAGCCACTGCAGCAACCGTAGGGCAGGTCATGGGCAGCCGCAAGGTCACAGGGCAACTGCAAAGACCGTCGGGCAGCCGCAAGGCCGCAAAGACCGTCGAGCAGCCATAGGAGACTTGAGCAGACTGAAGAGGGCACGGGCAGGAGGTCTAGGCAGAGGGCAACAGATCTGGGCAACAAAAAATTTATGTGTTTGGTGGCTTGATGTGTAGTGGCAGAATTTTGGGCAAGGATCCGGGCAGCCAAAGGAGATCAGATCAATTTGGTGCTTGAAGGACTAAGCACATAACTCTTCAATTTACCATGCCTGAAGGACAAGGCACATTTTTTAGCAGTTTGTATTTCCTGTTAAAATTTTGATTTGGAGATGGTCACAGCCGGTTTGAGGTTTGAGGACAGGTTAAAGGGTGCATCGAACTTTGTACCTTCAAAGGCGAGGGTCACATTGATTCTCATGGAGAATGGGTTGTGGGATTTTGTTAACACAATAATGACCCCACCGATGAATCCAAAGGACTTGGCCACCCATGAGTTGAAGGACATGAAAGCCAGGAGGATCATCTTAGAGCAGTGAAGGATCATTTGATTCCTCATCTATCTGAGAAGAAGTCAGCGAAGGAGATGTTTGTAGCTCTAATGAATATTTTCCAGAGCGGCAATGCAAACA
>SNQJ01S0018426.1:63216-88551 GCA_010110895.2 Picea sitchensis | reverse complement strand
ATACTTAATAGACTACTTTAGGGTACCTTAGACCACCATCTTCACCATCTAAAACAGGGCTTGAGGAAAACAACGGAGGGTAGTGGCAGGGGACTGCCCCGTGGCGCACCAGGTGTGTGTCCTCTCCGAGAAGTACTCTTGTTCTGGGCTGACTGGTTCTGCTAGGGTTGGCCTCGTTGCCATACTATATTGAGCATCCAGCAGTTATTTGGCAATAGAAGGAGGAGGCTTTGGTGAAAGCTAATAAAACTTGTTAATCTTAAGAAAAGCATAACTATTAAACCCTAGACCTAATCTAATAAAACACTTGGGGGGTTTAATAAATTGAGAGTGTAGGTCTTCTTTAACAATCTTCATAACAGTTGTGCTTAATCCTTCTAAATCTTTGGAATTTGTTATTGGAGTATGTAATGTCCCCCACCTCTTGATTAAGAGGTAATGAGGAGACTCAGTGGCCTGGGCATCCCCACTAGGCCATAGTCTCACACTGAGGGGGAAAGTCAACTAGACTAAGGTTATATTCTTAAGTTGATTTGAAGAGAAAAGGTTAAAAGGAGTAAAAGATAACTCAATAAAAGAATAGAAGTTAACCCTGGGAGTTAATCTAACTCAACAGAGGAATAGAAGAAAAAGTATAAATAGAAGGTTGGGGCGCACCTATTAGGGATTATGGATTTGGTATATTGCTTGTTATTGCTCTTGAGCATTCAGTTTGGAGGTTTTGCTGTACAAATCCTTGTGAGCAACTCAGTGGTGAAATACCCACTCACCTTGTTCTACAACTTGGTCTCGAGGATGAAAGACTCCTCCACACCATTCTACTCTCAGCATATTTCCATCTAGCGCTTCAGAAGATAGCAGGGCCGTACTTTTCTTGTGTTTCCAGCAAGGGCACACCATCATCTTGAGAAGGGTTCGATCCAGCTTATCAGGAGAGCCTATGGCCATTCCGACACTTGGGTTTTATTTGCAGGGGCACAACCATCATTTTGAGGGTTTTTCTGGAGAGTTATCACCATCAGATATTTAGCTTCAGATTGGGACGTCTTGGAGGCAAAGGGGGCGTCCTATGATTCAGTAAATCTCAGATCTAGAGAGCTTCACCTGGAATCTGAGTCTGAAACTTCTCCTACAGGATTCTCATAGCTCGATCTACATTCCTGGGGAGTTTCGAGGCATTTGGAGGCTTTTCTCATCAGGGCCGAATTACCTAGGGTTTCAGGCATCCAGGAGGGCGCAGCTTCAGTAGAAGATTCAAAGTTTGGAGGAGTTTGCCTTGGTCGTTCAGCTTGAGATTTCAGAAGGGTGTTCCCATCACCCAGATCTATCAGTTGGTAGAGTTTGGGCTCATTTGGAGTCTTCTTGCGGTTGGGTAGAGTTATTGAGGGTTTTCAGTCTTCTAGTGGAGCGTGGCATCTTCCAGCTTGAGGAACCGACAATCAGATCTATTTGTATTGGTCTTCATCTCTCATTCAGCCTTGGGAGGCTTATTTTGTATCGGCATAGCATTTTGTAGCAGCTCGTATTTCTTATCTATTGGGCCATCTGAGGATTATTCCAGATCTGCCCTCTATTGTATTGGTTTCACGCTTCTCATAATAAAAGGTCAGATATTTGCTTGTGTTTCTACATCTTGAATATATTGTGATCTTCATGTGTTGGACGAATCTTGTATGAACACACTTAATAACTGAATAACTCAATAAGTCACCTGCACATCATACACAACAGAGATAGTTAGTGGTTTCAAGCAAAAAATTGGCTTGGGATCATTACAAAGTAATGTGTTGATGATGATCTTGTATATGTGGTGATATGTTTTGATGCTTTGATCTTTTGTATCCTGCACACATCAAAGTAACACGTGGTTAGTTTTCTTTGTATAAATTGTATCTTAACATTCTACATTCTTTATTGTAAGTAATTGTACATGGTATTCTTTTATTGAATTATTCTTTTGTAAAATTGTAAGTAACTTGTAATCTTTTGTAACGAACAACCCTTGAACATAGTTGACCCCTTGCCCAATTTCTAGGCACTAGTCTTAGTTGACCTAAGGAAAAGGCTTGCTTTTCATGCCAACCCTTGCATCTTGCATGGTTGCCTTAGCATCTTAGGATTAGAATCCCCTCTAACCTTAACAAACTAAAATTAACTCCTAGAACCTAACTCACATCTAGTAACTAAGGTCTACCCCCTTTGGCTTCCCTAGGAGTAAGTCTAGACGGAAGAGGTTCCGGTCAAAGTGACAGCGTGGGTTGTGAACCTAGGCATTGTGCCTCCAAGGACACACTAAGTGAGCCAGACTTGGCTCACGTTTGCAAGTGTGTATAAGGACGACAACAGAGAGATAAAATGTTATTTGAAGACCATTTCATATCCATGTAATATCATTTTATTTTAGTTTGACTAATCAATTTTGATCACTATGATATTATTATTTTATTTTGAGGTGGTTGAACCTAGAATTCAATATATAAGAGGTTCCCCTCATTTGTAATGGTTGTTGTGGAGTGAGATAATAGTAGAGAATTACTTCTTGGAGCAAATATTTTTGGAGATCATTCTTGTGTACAAGGCTATTGTGTGAAAAAAAAATTGTTGATTGGAGCTTTTGTTATACAAGCAAAGGGATTGATCATTGAACCAAGGCCATCAAAGCAAGAAATCTACTTCACGTGGTGGAATAACTAGGTGTGAATTTACTCCCTTGTTTAGCAGTAACTAGATTTAGTAATATTTAGGCAAGCAAATAACTTAGCTTAATCTTGAAATTGATACCTTTAGGATTGTTTCCTAGCATAGCTTCTAGCTCTACTTTTCAGCAATATAGGGATTTTATGGCATGCTTTAGGGCAACTGTTAAATACTTGACTTTAAATAAAGTAGGCCCTCCTCATGAATGTGGATGACTCCATGAGCCCAAGGATAAGCTAGGCGCTAGTCTACCTCCCTCATCCATCTACGAAAAAAGAATAAAAAAATAGATCAATAAATTTCATTTTCTTGCAATTTTATACCTTCTTTGTATTCTGGAAATTGCATACAAATTTCTGTTTTGAGTATTTTGTAAATTTTTACAACTTAGTTCAGAAATTTCAATTTCCAGCCATGCATATTAATCTAGGATTTCCATTTAGACTTTAAACCATAGTATTTAAAATTGGCCTGAGCGGATATCAACTCGCCAAACCAGCCAAGTGGATAGCTGGCCGATTCAAACCGGCCTTCAAATCTGCTCGGTGACTGTTTTCCTCGTCTCAGATCAGCAAGTGGTGATAATCTTCCCTAAACACATGGTATCTAATGCTCTGAGGATTGATATATTTTCCCGTGGATCAAATACTATCTCTTAGCACAAGCCTCATATAAATTTTCCTTGAGAATCCTGTGGTGTTACACTATGAATATTATTATATGATCGACAACCTTATTGGTTGTAATTTGTTTTGAGTATATGGTGGTAAACGTAACCTGGGCCCTGAACGCTCGTACTCTCATGATATCTGAGCTTGACATCTTTTAAAACATTGTTGTGGGATATACTGTTCACTCCTTTTATGCTCTAAAGCATAATTCCATGGTTAAATATAAACCTTAAGAGGTCCCTGGTGGGTGAAATACTTCTGTTCGCATTTGTGGTAACATTCTGCAATCGTATACTGTTCAGTGTTGGTTATAACTGCCCTAAAAATATTAAATTATTTAATGTATTTTTTAGTGAACCGAGTCATTGAAATCAGATTGGTCCGAATCAATCCAAGTCCGAATCGATGTCCAAGTTCATAGGTGACCGAGTCGATGTCCGGTTCAGAGTTTAAAAACTATGCCTTAAACTAGACTAGTATTGTTTTATGCTAGCTGGAAATGGCATTTTAGATTTCTGTTTTGAATTATGTCCGGTTCCGAGTTTAAAAACTATGCTTTAAACTAGACTAGTATTGTTCTATGCTAGCCGGAAATGGCATTTTAGATTTCTGTTTTGAATTAAATGCAATTCCAGCACTTTACTTTGTTCAGAAATTTACATTTTCAGCCTTGCATAGTGATCTAGGACCCTCAAGTTTGGTCATAGACTAAGTTAAAATCAATTTTCTGCATTTTGGAAATATATTTTTATTTCTGTTTTAAATTTTGTGCATTTCCAGCATTAAATATAACGCAGAAATTTACATTTCCAGAATGTATTACAATTTAGAGCCTTAAGAACTCATTTCCAGATCTTATTTTAGGCTCATTTCATACATTTTGCTTTCTGGAATTTACCTCTTAAGTTTCATTTACAAATTTATGCATTCTTGCATCACATTAACACAGAAAATTTAGTTTTGAGATTGTAAATTGAACATTTGACCTTGCATTTCACATCTTACATTTGCTCAAACTTCATTTTTTCTTTGCGAATCTGAAAGTAATAATCATCATGATTCATAACATCATATAAATTCAGATTTGGCACAAGTCTAAGAATATAACTTACAATTGCTCTATACTAGACTTGTATCTAGTTGAAAATCTAAAACATACTTCATTGAAACACTTGAACCCTAAGTTGCAAGAAACGGCCCCCCGGGTGCCATACCAGTACCGGAAACTCCATGAAATGCCGAAACGTGGCCGAAACGCCGTCAGCTGGATCGTATGATGTTTCCCGTTTTCCAATTAGGAAACGTCATACAGTATGGACGACAACGTTTCCAAGGCATTTCGACCCCTATAACAACCATTTCAGTGGAATTTTTTGATCTGTGGGCCCATCCAAGCGGCCAAAAGGGTCGTGGGTCCCTTAGGTGGCAAAAAATCCCCTCATTAACCACTTATAAACATTTTAAATCTGTCCAAATATCATCACCATCTCACCCACCCTAGTAATCAATGGTAATATTAAATTCTTAAAGTAAAAGGATGAAAATGTTCATCATTTTACTTGAATTTTTAACATTACCATTAATTGGCTCAGGATGTTTGAGAGTAGTTCCAACCTCATTGGACTTCATATGGAGAAAGTAGAATTTTAGATCCCATTCCAGCAAACTTAACAGTTTTCAGAATTTCAAGATTGGCAGGATTACAACTTCTCCACTGGATTCTATCATGTATGAGGGTATGGAACTGGTATTTAACCAAGAGCACCAAGCCCTCTATGTACCTTGATGTCCATCGGTTAACATTGTTGGGGTTGATTGGTCCGATTCTGATAACTTTGCTTTCTACAATACAAGGATGTACAAGTTTCATACTAGGGTTTATCCAACCCCCATGATGAAACGCTCTTGAGGAATGATTCTCCTAGGGTTTAGTGCCTCTTTTCTAGGATGGTGCACTCTCTAAGATGTTAGTCCAATGCTCCTATTCCATGGTTGTATCCAAGTGTCCTCATGCAAGGCATTACTCATATAACTGTGTGCCACATGTCCTTTCATGTTAATAATTACTCCTATAACTGTGTGCCACGTGTCCTTTCATGTTAATATAGACATAGTTTTCCTCTAAAATGCCATTTATGTATTTTTTTTTCTTGCAAGATAATGTGTTATTTAAAGAAAAACTATATATATATATATATACCTTCTTTCCCCCGACATACCCATTTTGGAGGGGTCATGTTTCCTGACATCCCCGTTTCGGAAACTTCCAAACATTCCCCATTTCGTGCAACTTAGCTTGAACCAGAATTCAAAATAGATTACCTTGAGTCCTTGAACACTTCACTCACACTTCAAAAACCTTCAACATAGACTTGCCTTAGAGATATCCCCTTGTGTTGGAGAAGAACCAACCTAAAGAGAGAGGCAGAGCTATTAATGTGACAGTGGGTATCGCTCCTGAGTTACACAAAGCTGGTACTTTGGTGCTTGGGACTTTACACTTTATGTGTGCCAAATTTTGTTGTAAAACTAGGGAGAGATGCTTGTTTGCGCAGCTCATATCTTCAATAGAACACCTACTCATGTTGTCACTAATATGACTTCGTATGAGAAATGGTATGCCAACAAACCTTCTATATTTCACATTTCAGAATTTTTGGATCTAGTGTACGGACTGTTAGCTTTTTAGCTCGGGAGGTACTCCACATGTTTTGTCTTGTATGCGGAATGTTACCTTATGTTGACACTACTAGGCACTTAACTTTGTAATGGGTTTTTATAAAGTTGTAAAGTGGTTCTTTTACTAAAATGACTTTTTAATAAAGTGTACCTTATAATATTAAAGTGACTTTATTTCATAAAGTGCACTTATGTAATAAAGTGAAATGTACTTTAATATTTAAGTGATTTATTTTGGAGGGAATGAATCATGACCCTTGATCTTGCAAAGGCAAGATTAGATCTTAGCCTTTGGATTTAGGGTTGGAGAAGGTGAAAAGACACTTTGGAGGGAAAATGTCATTTTCAGATTTATAAAAGAATGCATTGGGTAGTGTGCAAGACACATTGAGCAAAGGAGATTGAGAGATTTTTTGAGTAAGCTAGAGAGAGGAAAGAGGGCAGCAAGGAAGGAATGTTTCCCAAGAGAGCTAGGGCACAAATCCCAAGGAAGACATTTATGTTTTGAGTGCTGCTGTGTTTTGCTGGGACAGGCCGTACTGTACAGATCCGTACAGGTCATATAGCAGCAAACTTTGGCATGGAAATCGAGGCAGCTTGTTGCACGTTTTTCGAGGCAGTTTCTCCAAGTTTTCTGAAGGAGGTCAGCCGTACAGGAAGAGGGTACAGCAGCCTTTTTTAGGCACATTTTTCGAGGTGCCAATATTCAGCAAATCCGTACAGTTGTACGGACTGTGGCATCGATTTCAAGGCAGATTGTGGTGGGACAGATTTTGTGTTGTAAGTGGTTTTTCTCTTGGTTGGAAATGTGTTATTGCTGCTAATATGTACTTTCCTGAAGTTGAATAATAGAATCTCTCTCTCTCATTGGGTTTCCCCACATTGGGGTTTTCCCTGGCATTTGCCTAAATTTCTGAGTTATTCATGGGTGGTTGAATGTTGTTCATTGCGTTTATTCCGCTGCATAATTACTTAGCAATGTGTATTTCTGCTTATGGTAATTTCTGAATGTGGGTTTTATACATTTCAGAGGTTCATGCAAGACAGTTATCTCTAGGTTGCTAAGTGTATGACAGAATATTAGCTTGCTGATTTTTGTCATTAAATTTCTACATGGTATCAGAGCTTGGGCTCTGAGAGACCGTGAACAGTGAGATTTTTGGGCAAAGTTTGAAGGGGGGAAATTTGTGATTGTTTTCCTTGAACTGTGACAGGGAATATCACTGCATGCATTAGATTTGAGGATCGGTTGGATGGCATTTCCAACTATTTGCAATGGAAGGTCTAGATGTCAGTTGTTCTCAAGGAGAACAAGATTTGGAACTATGTCAGTTCTGTTGTTGTGGTTCCCACAACATATCCTATTGCTTTGGATTCACATGAGGTCAAGGAGGCCAAAGCTCAGAAGATTATTCTGGATGGGGTGAAGGATCACCTTATCCCACACTTGGCTGAGAAAAAGACAGCCAAAGAGATGTGGGATGCACTTAAGAACTTATTTGACGTGAAGAATGAAAACCGGAAGATGGCCTTGAAGGCTAAGTTGCATGATACCAAGATGGGTAAGGAGGAGAGTGTTTCTTCTTATCTTACCCTGGTAGCTCAAGTGAAAGATGAGTTGGTTGTTGTTGGAGAGGTCATATCGGATTCAGAGTTGGTGAGGATAGCCTTGAAAGGCTTCACCAAGGAATGGGAATTCTTCGTGAAGTGTGGTGGGTCGTGAGCATCTTCCAAATTGGAGTAGACAGTGGGACAATTACACTCAGGAGGAGATCCGGGAAGGATCTCAGAAGATAGATAGATGGAGTTGATGAGAATGTTTCTCTTGCTGCAAAGAGCAAAAAGAAAGGAAGTTTCGAGAGAGACTTGAGTAAAGTAAGATGTTACCGTTGTAACCAGTTGGGGTACCTTGCTTCTCATTGTCCTGAGAAGAAGAAGAAGAAGAAAGAACCAAAGGGGCCTGAGACAGCTACTACAGCAGCCATGGATGACTTTAATTCCAAGTATGACAAGGAATTTTCTTTGGTTACCCTAGTTTCCAGTGTCGGTAACGAAGGATTTGGAGGTGATATCAAATGGATTGTGGATAGTGGAGCCTCTTGCCACATGACAGGAATCTGGCGAATATTCCTAATTATCACAGAGACAGGTCCTGACTGACAGGTGATAAATGAAGGTGGTATGGCGCAAGTTGTACGTGGATTTGGAAGGGTTAGATTCTGACTCGAGTATGGAGGATTCCTAGAGCTTGATGGAGTTCTCTTTGTTCCACGGTTGAGGGTTAACATGCTCTCAGTCTCAGCCTTGGACGATGTAGAATATTGTACATTGTTCAAGAGGGAACATGTCATTATCTACAAGGAGGGAATGGACCCAATGGAACTGCAGCTGATCAGTGATCGGATAGACAGGTTGTCTATGTTGTGAGGACAACCTTCAGGGTATGATTCAACGTCGGATGAGGAGCATGAGGAGGCTCCTGAGACTGCTATAGTAGCAAGGATTCAGTCTTGCATTCCGAGAGAAGAGAGCGAGTCTCTTATGAGCACCGACAGGAGGCTCGATTGGTGTGGTCGAACCAATGCTCAGGGTGGAGTGAATTCTCCAAGGAGCTCAAGGTTCGGGATAGCTGTCAAGAGAAGATCTTCTAGTTCGAGTTATGTGCAAGTGTTGAGGATGGTTCCAGGTTCAGAAGGAGCTCCTACTGCGCACAGTGTGATGGGACCAGATGATGGAGATGGCAGAGAGTACATCCCTCACTAAGAGGGAGTGTTAGCTTTTTAGCTCGAGAGGTACTCCGCATGTTTTGTCTTGTATGCGGATGTTACCTTATGTTGACAACTTGACGCTACTAGGCACTTGTTGAAATTAGTGCAGTTGCAAGAATCATTCTCCGGGAGGATGGCATAAGACCCTAGTTGTGGACTAGGGCCCCCAGTTCACTCCTAGGGTTTCTTGGTTTGGGACCAAGCAATGAGAGCCATGGAAAAAGTCCCTAGTGAGGGCCCCCAACATATGACTGGGGTTCTTGGTCTAGGACCAAGCAGTAAGTCCCTAGATATGTTCTAGGGCCCCTGGATGTGTTCCAGGGAATCCTTGCCCGGTGCTTGGATTGATCCTTGGATGTGTTCATTGGTGGATGATGTAAGTCCCTAGATGTGTTTTAGGGCCCCTAGATGTGTTCCAGGGAACCCTTGCTTAACGCATGGGTTGATCCTTGGTCTTGTACCTTGGTGGATAAGACCCTAGATGTGTTCTAGGGCCCCCAAATGTGTTCCGGGGCAACCTGGTCTTGGACCAGGTAAATCTTGGTTTAAATACCAAGATGTGAAGAATGTGTGATCCTCTTCCTCTCTCTCGGGATGGTCCATGAGACCTAGGAGTGGCTAAGAAGATGGACATGACCACATTGTTGATGTACCCTCTTATGCAGTGATGATAAAAATTTCTAAGTCATTATGAGACTTATGTGGACATGTTTTGCCATTGAGCACCCCCTTGACTTTGTCTTAAAGTTGTTGTCTTGCTTTCCCTCTTTTTTTATGTGGTGTTGGGTTTTTATAATTTACTTTGACTTAATTGACATTTAATTAATATTTATATTAATTAAATTGTCATTATTTTATTATTTTATTTTTAGCCCTAACCCCTCTCCTTAGCTATAAAAGAAACCCTCCCCTCTAACATTCTCACATACTCACTCACTCCTCACTCTCCTATTGCTACGGCTACCTCAGTTGCTTTCTCTTGGTGATGGTGCGACTCCTCCTTTGGATTCTCTGTTTCAGATCTGAGGTAATTTACTTGGACTTGTTGTTGACTAGGAGCTTCATCCTTTTGTTTGTTGGTGTATGAGGTGCCTGTGGTGTCTCCCTTGACTGTCGAACCTGTATGAAAGAGCCATGGACCTGAGTAAAGGTGTAACGACTCCTCTTCTTGGTTGCCAGACTTGTATAAAGGAGCCACGAACTTGATAAAGGTGTCGCGGCCCTTCCTCTTGGCTGTCGCTAACTGTGTTGAGTCTCCTGTGGGTGTTTTTCTCCTTGTTGTCCCTCTTGTGGGTGTTTATCCCTATGTTGTCTACCTTTTCTGTGGAGGGTTTTATTGTCCCTATTGTGTAGGGTTTTGTTGTCCTTGTTGTGGAGGGTCTTGCTGTCTCATTTGTGGAGTTTTTGCTCTGGAGTGTTTGTTGTCTCAATTGTTGTTGTTGAGTTCTACAGTCTCAGCTATGGGCAGCAATCAAGTACTCTGCTCCAGCCTTGCTTGTGGTCCTTCCTTTGGCAAACTGTCTACCAGTCCATATGATAGAGATCATAACCCTAGAGATTTGATCCATGAACCGTAAACTGATTTTCTGAGCATATTAAAGAGGACTACATCCACACATGCGACAGGTGCATTATTCATTGGCTAAGAGGTAAACTAAGGTTAGTTTTCTTGCACTCAGAAATTTTTCTTATGTTCAGAATTCAATTCAGATATGTTTATGTTTTTGCTTAAATGTGTTGATCTAGTGAACAAAATTTAAAAGTATTATTGTTTTTTCTATTTTTCCCTAAATCTAACATGGTTTCAAAGCTTAGGACGTGAAAAGAGCTCAAGAGTTGCAGACTTGAGCCTGCATAGATCCACTTCTTAGGGTTTGTCTTGCAAATCAGCAGTAAATTCATTTCATAATCGGATCCAGAATTCAGCATGGCCTCATCTTCAATCAAAGCAGAAGATAGGCTTGAAGAGGCCTCCAACTTCAATGCTTGTAATTCTAGGGTACTCAACATACTAGAAGAGGGTGACTTGGATGAGTCGGTTACCATGGTAATAGAAGAACCCACTTCAAATACTGGCAGGGCAGCATACAAGAAGAGATAGGCCAAAGCTAAAAGAATCATTTTTGACTTAGTTAAGGACAGCATGATGTCTCTCATTGGTCATCTAAGGACTACAAAAGAATGCTTTGATGCCCTAGCAAATCTTTATGAAAAGAAGGCTCCAACTCATAAGAGAATATTGAAGAAACAACTAAGTACATTAAAGATGGGAAAGGATGAAACCATCGTCGTTTTCTTTTCCAAGATTGCTCAAACTGGAGATCAGCTTACAACAATAGGATTTGTTATGGATGATGATGACCTTGTACAAACTGCAGTTGATGGACTCCCTGATTCATGGGAAATCTTTCTCGCTTCGGTCAATGGAAGAGAAGCTCAACATAACTTTGAAAGATTATGGCATGATTTCTTAGAAGAAGAAGGAAAACTCAAAAGTATAAATGAGCACTCAACTGTAAGAGATCATGCTCTTTCAGTTAAAGCTAAGAGATGGAAGAAGTTTTCTCAACCCAAAGGCAAAGGTAAGAAACCACAAGGTAAGCTATCTCATCTTCATCCTCATTTATCTAAAGTAAGATACTTTAACTATAATAAGCTAGGACATTATGCAAAAGATTGCAGGAACCCTCCCTCACAGCAGAGAAGAAAAGGTAGGTTTCATGCCTCAGTTGCCACTGAAGAAGCAGAGCCTCAAAAGGAACCTCAAAGAAGAAGAACCAGGGCTGCCACCAAAGAACAAGAACAACACCGAGAATATTATCTCATCTCAACCCTCTCTGGCACTATAACCAAGTCAGAGGATGTTTGGTTAATGGACAGCGGGGCCTCCAAACATATGACAGGGTTCAAACATAATCTTGTAAACTATCGGGATAAGAAGTTCAATGTAAAGGTAGAACTGGGTGATGATGGCACATGTGACATTAAAGGGTTTGGATCAGCATCATTTCAGCTTCAATCAAGTAATGTATTTAATATTTATGAAATTCTTTATGTTACTAGATTAAAGAAAAATCTCATCTCAGTTGCAGTGTTAGAAAGCAAAGGATACTCAATAGCCTTCACCAAAGGAAAGGCTCTCATGTGGCCCTCAAATGGGGATTTGAACTCTGCCATGACTATCAGAACTCGTGATAGTGGACTTTACAAAATCACAGGTCAAGTTGTTCAAGCATTAGCTCACGAGATGATAAACCCCTGCAAGCTCTGGCACAAAAGGCTTGGACATCTCAACTACAACGTGCTCCCAGGTTTGCAAAAGATGGTAACAGGTATGCCAGTGTTTTCATTTGAGCACGATAGTGTTTGTAGAGGTTGTGCTCTCGGTAAGAATACAAAGAAAGCTTACCCTCACAGCAATAGAAAAATTAATGGAATTTTAAATCTTATTCAGTTTGATCTGTGTGGACCTATGACTGGTCCATCAATGAATGGTTGTCTTTACTATATCATTTTTATTGATGATTGTTCTCGTAAAACTTGGATTTATTTTTTGAAGACTAAAGATGAATCTTTCAGCAGATTTCAAGATTTTAAGAACCTTGTTGAGAATCAGACAGGTAGACACATCCTTGTTTTCAAAACGGACAATGGAAAAGAATTTGACTGCTACAAGTATGATGAAATATGTCGAGCTTCCGAGATTAAGATGGAGTTAATTGTGCCTTATAATCCTCAACAGAATGGGGTGTAGAAAGAATGAATAGAACTATCTGTGAAGCAGCCAGAGCAATGATGTATGATCAAAATCTACCTTTATCACTTTGGGCCGAAGCTACAAGCACTGCAGTCTACATTCAGAACAAGTGTCCTCATAAATCCCTTGAAGAGAAAACTCCAGAAGAAGTCTTCTCCAGTATAAATCCCTCAGTTGATCATTTGAGAATCTTTGGCAGTCCAGTCTACATTCATATTCCAAAACAAAAGAGGACTAAGTTAGAGCCCGTCGGAAAGAAAGGAACTTTTGTGGGATACGGTGAAACCTCAAAGGCATACAGAATTTATGTACGAGGTCAAAAGTCCATTGAGGTTAGTAGAGACGTGACTTTTCATGAAGAACCAACTTTTCGTCGTTCCAGAAAACTTCCATGTGATACAGAGGAGCAAGAAGCTCCATCTCCAAAACCTTCAGATTCACCTCTTCCAGATGTGCAAAGGGAGGAAACCTTAGAACCTTCAATGAATCTGTACAGTGTACAGATCCATACAACAACAAAATTTGGCACGAAAATCGAGGCAGCTTACTGCATGTTTTTCGAGGCAGATTTTCAAAGTTTTATGAAGGAGGTCAGCCGTACAGGAAGAGGGTACAGCAGCCTGTTTGCGGGCACATTTTTCGAGGTGCCAATATTCAGCAAATCTTTATAGCTGTACGGACTGTGGCACGGATTTCAAGGCAGATTGTGGTGGGACAGATTTTGTGCTGTAAGTGGTTTTTCTCTTGGCTGGAAATGTGTTATTGTTGCTGATATGTACTTTCCTAAAGCTGAATAATAGAATCTCTCTCTCTCATTGGGTCTCCCCACATTAGGGTTTTCCCTGGCATTTGCCTAAATTACTGAGTTATTCATGGGTGGTTGAATGTTGTTCATTGTGTTTATTCCGCTGCATAATTACTTAGCAATGTGTATTTCTGCTTATGGTAATTTCTGAATGTGGGTTTCAGACATTTCAGAAGTTCATGCAAGACAATTATCTCTAGGTTGCTAAGTGTATGACAGAATATTAGCTTGCTGATTTTTGTCATTAAATTTACATGGACCTATGCTCCTAATGAAAGGAGAAACACTTACACATCCCCAAACTCCTACTATACTTTTGTTGGCTACAATGAAACTTTTCAGGGATGTCACCTTTATGACCCCACCACTCACAAGGTAGTTGAACATAGAGGATTTTTTGATGAGGTTCCTTGTCATGTTCTGTCGAGATCTTTCACATTACTTCTTTCAAAAGATTTTGCAGATGGATCTTAGCATGCTTCCATGGATCATGTTGCTTCTCATCACCATGCAAGTCCTTTTCCAAATGATTCATGTTGTGTTTTAATGGGCCCTTTATCCTTCACAATATGATGTTGGTACTCTCTCTACTTCTAGAAGTACTCTCTCAAGTACTCCTACAGTATCTGGGCAGACTCCTATGGTTGATGTAGTCCCTATTGATGACTTATCCAGTCTTCCTTTTGCAGATGTTTCTTCACTTTTTCAGGATACTCTTGCCAATGGCTCATCCAATCCTCATGTTGCAGATAACTATACTCTTGTCAGTGGCTCATCCAGTCGTCATGTTGTAGATGCTCCTGACAGTGCAACTCCATTACTCAATGATGATGGTGACGCCTTGCATGATTCCCCTACACTAGTTACTCTTTCATTGGATAGGTGAAGGCCTTGAATTCTAATTTGTGAGGCTAATTCCTTCTCACTTATCAATGCTCAAAACATCTAGAAGTTTAGATTCTTAGCACAATTGTTGAGTAAAGCAACCTCTTTCTCTGTTACTTGATTGTGCGAAGCATAGGTATATATCATTTTCGATTTACAGGTAGAGTGAACTATGAAAATGATGTACCTAAAGGGTATATGGGTCAAAGAGTTCGTCTGCAGACAACAAGGCCAAGGAAAACTCACCCATAGTGGCTACTAGAGTCATTTCATCATGTTCACTCTTTCTTCCGGAGATGATGGTGTTGCTAGCACCATCACCAATGAAAAAAAATGTTCATCATTTTCTTTGGAAGAATGGCATTCTCCTCAAAAACACCAACCTTCATATGAATCTCATAGCTCTGATTTCTGCTCTGAGGAGCAGCGTCTACTGCATCTTGGATCCTACTATACTTCCCACTTCCATCTCTATGAACACAACTATATCTGGGGCTACTGATTTCTCATCAAGAAAATATGTCCTTTTGGAATCCAGCAGGGAAGCTGCGAACAATCATCCACATTTAAAACCAAACACCTTGAATCAGGTAGAATTGCAGAACCTCCTACCAACATTCAATTACTCAAGAGTTGCACATGATTCACCTCTTCCATGATTTAATTGAAAAAATTGGCTTTCTAAAATTTTGAGAAAATGGTGCTAGATTTTTCTCATCCGATTTTTTCCCTACTTGCACCAAATTCAAAATCGAACTAAAACCTAGTAACTACAATCATAACCTAGCTAGCCTGCTCAATAGCAACAAGACACATAATATGCATAAGGAATGACTTATATCTAGGATTGATCCTAAACAAACATTATTCATAGGAACTATGACAAGTATGTAAATATAAGTGAATATAAGTAGCAATGAGCATTGAGGAAGAGGATATAAGTGCCATTGTACATACCCTTCCACTCTTTGTTTTTTACTTTGCGAATGTAAATAAATTTATGTGAATACAAGTATTATTTCAAAAAACAGTTATGTAAATAATCATAAAAAAACAGCCAGTCTATTATATTAAGTTATCCATAAACCAAGGTACTTGAGATAGCACAGGTACGTACCTCAATAGCTGCTTTTCTTGCCAATTGAAGCTCATCATTCACTTCACGTTCTTTGCACATAAGCTGTTGATTCATGTCCTGCAAGCTTTCCATTTCATCATTCTTCTCGTCCAGCTCACTCTCTAAAGCTTCTATCTTCTTGATGTGATCTGTATTACTGCCATCTCTCACTTCTCTCAGTGTCTCAATATGTGCTTTAAGACGTTGTATATCCAATTCCTTTTTCTGCCTGTCTGCCAGTACTTTCCTTTGTCGATGCACTTGAATGGACAACTCCCTGTTTTGTCTCTGCAACACAGGTTATTGCAAAAGAGAATCAATAGTTACTCATCCCCCATATATATGAGGAGTGGAGAAAAAGCAAGAAGATGACTAGTAACTAAAGACAGATGTCAATCAGTAAACAAGTTTCTTAGAATGCCAATCAGACCACAAATTTCCTTCAAGTCCAGAATCACAACCTCATGCTCTTCAATGAGTTTCAATTGTTTCTCTTCATTTTGCTTCTGTTTTTCATTAGCTCTTTGCAAGCCTTCTTTCTTGCTAAAAACCTGATAAACACAAAGCAACCATGGAAAAATGGTTTTACATATCAGACCAGCAATAATTAAAGAAGAAATACTTGCAAAATTGAATACAATAACATTTCTCAGACATATAAAGAAGAAATACTTGCAAAATTGAATACAATAAAAATAAATTTTTTGCACACCTTTTTCTTTTCATCTTCAAGTTTTTTCTTTTCAAAATCATTTTGAGCTTCTCTTTGGTCTAACTCTTTCCGTCGCTGCTCAAGTTCAAGCATTTGCCTCTCCAAATCCCTACTAAGCTTCCTATTTTCTTCATTGCGGTGATTAATCAGAGCTTGAACTTCTAGTTCAACTTTCTTCAACTCTGTTCAGCAGCATAACATTTAAATAAAACTCATCACACTTCAATAAGCATGGATATAAAAAAATTAAGATAAAAAGATTAATTCTATTGGCTATGCTAAAATGCACCTGAAAGTAGAATAGTAAAACACTCAAACTTCTTGTTTAAACACAGTCAATGTTGTGCCTGGAGACATCTTCTATTTCAAGATATGCAATTTTGTTCTCGTATAATTCATAAGTAATAACTTCATTAGCTATAATACTAGCTTTACAAGCCAGCCTCTTCAAACCCTTCAGTACAGTACTTTAAGTTAGTTACTAAATAACCTGGCAACAAATTATTTCTCCCCAAGTTGTTCACTGTTTTCTTTAAAGTTGTGACATCATCGGAGAATAATCTTCTGGGAATTGGTAGTTCCATTAGCCTCCTTAATAGCTGAAATAGAGTCACAGGTGACTAGCTTCTACAATACTCTGTAAGTGAGGTGACAAAGGCGACAAAACAAATGTATCCTATAAATGTACAAGATTATAAGTATAAATTGTGTATCTCAATATCAGCCTCTTTTGAGTTTTCTCATTGCTCTTTCACAGTTTTAATCTGTCTCTTTCTTTTGAATTGTGTATCTCTTTCACAGTGAGGCAACAAAGACAACAAAATAAATGTATCCTATAAATGTACAAGATTATAAGTATAAATTGTGTATCTCAATATCAGCCTCTTTTGAATTTTCTCATTGCTCTTTCACAGTTTAGTCTCTCTCTCTCTCTCTCTCTCTCTCTCTCTCTCTCTATATATATATATATGTTGCAGTGTGTGGAGAGACCGGTCTGTAAGAATTGCCACGTGTTTTTTCTCCATCCTCCATATGTGTTTGCGATAAGGAACTCCTCAAACACATCAATGTAGATCCCAAACAATGCTCAGAAGAGGGGGCACCCCTGTTTCACTCTAATAGTACTCCTGATCATAGTTACAAGAACCGAACTGGTCGACCCCAAAAACCGGAACCGAACCGGAACCGGAAAAAAACCGGATCAAAAAACCGAAAACTGGAATCAACTGAACTGGAAAAACCCCGGATCAAAAACTGCCACCAAAAAATATATAAAAAAGATTCAAATTTTCTAAAACAAATATATATTCAGTACATCCGTTGTGGAATCTTAAACGATATACATACAAATTTGCAAAGTTCTATATATATTCATGTGCATCCATGTGAACTAATCTAGAATCCAGATTCCAACCATTATACACAAATTTGCAAAGTTCTCTATATATTCATGTGCATCCATGTGAATCCAGATTCCAAAACCCATTATACACAAATTTGCAAAAGTTTATATATATATATAACACAAGTACAGGTATAAAACCAAAATAGCACTAAGAGTAAGCGCACTCCATGAGTCCATAATATGAATATAATCAAAATACATCATCAAAAAGGCTCTAGAGTCTAAATGGCCAAAATAACTCTAGAGAGTCAGAGACCACACAATCTAATAATCTGAATCTGAATTCCCTCACTTTTCCGTCCGCGGGCCTCATTGGCAAAAAAAAACCGGTTCCGTACGAAACCGGCCGGTTCAGGGAAAAAAACCGGTTCCGTACAAAACCGGTCTGGAGCAGTTTGAGGGGCCGGTTTGAACCGGTCTGGGTCTAGAACCGGTCGAACCGACCGGTTTTTCCGGTTCCGGTTCGGTTCTTGTAACACTGCTCCTGATCAAGTCACAAAAAAACTGTCATGTTTGAAATCTACCCACTACAGACTCATAAAGCTTCATGATGGGACTAATGAAGGAATCAGAGATGTCAATGTTGCGGTAACAAGTGTTGAGTAGAATAATTTTCTGAAGACAACATAAAGACTTTAGAAGACCATTGTCTAGCCTCCTCAATGATGGCCCTATTACCCCCTCTCAGGTAGGGGTAACTAGAGGAAATAGCGTCTCATAGCCCACAGCCACAGACTGTGATCACAGACATGATGACCAGCATTCTCCACAGACAGCAGCCCCTCAGATGCTTCCTCCTCGTCATCATTCATCATCACTCATCATTGCTCGGCTTGTACATTTGAACAACAAGACTCATCTGATGATGGTGGTCCGAGACACATGAGGTACATTAGTCATTCTTTCATGCAAAGTGTTACATTTAATACATTAGGCATTTAGGTGAGGATCGTGGATTGAAGTCAGATAATAGATCATGATGCTTGGAAGTTATGATTTTTTCCTTGTTTCACCTTGGTGGCTATCATTTGTGTCCTAGTCCAGTGTTGTCACTCTTGGAAAAAAGGGGTACTACTGGGAAGCCTTGATACGGGTAACATACCATTCCCTTCCATACTTAACACATTCCATCTATATTCCTTCCGTTATCCTTTCTTCTGGAAATGGCTGTTACATGTATCCCAAAAAGGCCCATGGTTCATTCTCCTATGAGAAGAAGTGGCTACAATGCTCGAGGTTGATGCAGCTGGTAAGAAAAGAAAATTAAGAGCATATTATAAATTCCAAATGCAAAAGAATAATGGGATATAAATGATAAATCAAAATCCAATAATAGCTTGAGCTCTACCTGCTCGTACAAGGTGATCGCCCCCAAGTCGTAATGCACAAAATGCATATCAAATTAAAAGGACTTAATGAATCCCAATAAAAAAATAAATGCATGAACATGAAAAGTAGACTTGCAAAGCAATAAAAGAATATCAAAAGGCGAGAAATGGGTTTGGAATACACACAATGCCGAGGAAAGGGTAACTCAAGCACCAAGCGCTCCCTCTAAAAAGGCGCTCATGGAAATGGACAAAGCATGATTACCTTGCATGTCAATGACTCCATGACCATGAAGTAAACCCCATATCACATCATTCATTTATATGTACACCTTGATGGGTTTCTTGGGAACTATTCCTTTATTTGGGTACTAGCACACCTAATAGGGTCTTTTGATGATCCTCGCATACCTAAACCTGGAAAATTGCATAAAGTCTTAAGCTAGTGTGAAGTTTGAAGAAGATACCTAATGTGAATTGCTTATGTGGATTTTGTATTAAGTTGTGACTTACTTTGTATGATCCTAATGACTATGGTACCTTGTAATGGTTGGTTTACCTTAATTCTATGAGATTTGCTTGATGATGCACCCCTGGAGAGGGATGTTATGGTCCTTGTACCTAGGATGTTGTGCACTATACAAAGGACGTTGTGCCCTTGATGTTGAGTGTTGGACTCTATAATGACTTGGCATGTCTCCGGACATCCTCCAACAGCTCCTAGACATTGAATGTTGCATTGATGAGCTTTGATATTGCAGATACAGCTTGATGGGTCACTCAGGGGGTAGGAAGCCCTTCACCATGTACATTGTGCCCTTTGAGGATTGGAGCTTGATATTGATGACGTGACCATTGATGATGATAGTACACCTCTTTGGAGAGGTTGTGGAGCCTTCTTCCCTCGTGATCTCACGCCTTAGCCCTTGGACGTTGCACATGTTGAGGGTCATGTCATACTTGATGATGATTTGATGCTACTTGAGCAGACCTAGCATTTATTATGATGAGTTGGCATCCTTTTGATAATGAATTTCTTGTGTGGATTTTGTATTAAGTTGTGACTTACTTTGTATGATCTTAATGACTATGGTACCTTGTAATGGTTGGTTTACTTGAATTCTCTGAGATTTGTTTGATCATGCACCCCTGGAGAGGGATGTTATGGTCCTTATAACCAGGACGTTGTGCACTATACAAAGGACGTTGTGCCCTTGATGTTGAGTGTTGGACTCTATACATTTGAGTGTACTAATGTACGGACACTTATCTAACAAGGGAATCCTACCAAAGTTTGTGGAAGGATGTTGATATTTACGTTCTAAGAGATTTGGGGTTGAGGATGATGTGGTTATATGTATACTTGGCTTGTTTCAATCAGCATTTGGGGTAAGGTTTGGGGAACCATCACAAAAGCACCAATGCTTAAGGCGTCCAAGGGCAAGGAAATATCAACATCCAATCCTGAGGATGCTAGCAAGAAAAGGAGGCATCCAAGATGCTAAAGGGATGAGGGTTCGTCCTTCGACAGAGGGTTCCCTAAAAGGAGATAAGATAAGCTCAATCACGAGGAAGAAATCCTGAAGCAGAGAGTGAGAACTCTCTCCCTATTCTGAGGTGCAAGGGATTCTCCCCATTCTTCCTTGACGGAGGGATGAGCATCACCCTAGTATAGGGGATTGGGAGGCCACATACAGTACCCTCGTGAGTGGTTGAGGCCTTGGGGGAAATCAAGTCAGGTTCAACATCGAGAATGCATGCCAAATGGAAACACTAAGGAGGAGGCTCATGAGTGGACATATAATCTAACATGCTAATGGTGCTCACCTAGATAACATCCATTATGGAGGGGTAGAGGCTAGGAGGGGAGACTACTTCATAAAGTAATTGGACATGAGGTTGACGAGAAAGAAGGGAGGTCCTCCTTCCTTCAAAAGAGAAGGATGCAACACCACCTATGGTGAAGGCAACATGCAATATCTAAAAGAGAAAGAAAAGAGGGAGCCTTGGCCCGAGAGAGGGAAGAGTTGATTGGAACTCCCCGATGAAGTCACCAAAAGGTAGCGAACTAATGGATTCGAGAAACCACACACAACATGAGGGAGGGGATGGAAGACCACCCTAACACACACACTATTAAAGAGGGGAAAAGTTGAGAGTGGAGCTGCCACTTGATTTCAAGGCTAAAAAAAGAAACCCTAGGGTCAGTAAAGAAACTATCAAAAAGAGATGGAAAGCCTCTAGCTTAATTAGGGTTTCAGATCTTCATTATGTCAACCTATGGCTATAGATTATCAAGGTACATCTCTTAGGTTTCTTATTAGGCTTTACAAAACAAATTAGCAACAAAAAGTAAACTAACAAGTTAGGGCTAATTTACAAAAAATCCTTGAGCTAGAAACCATAATGTTGGAAAAGACAATAAGCATGGAAGGAACTTACTCAAAATTCATTGTTGTAGATGTTAAAGTTACTTGGACTAAAGAAGAGAGTTGTGACAAGTCTCTAAGAATGATCCACATCTCGGACTATCCTCGCACACAACGACTTGAACCCGATCTCCAATACTAGATCTACTACCATCAAAGATATATAAATAACAAAACTAAGAAGGGAGACTGAGGATCCCTCAAAGGAGATGATACCTCCCTTGCCCTCATTGCAATGGAACCTCCCTTGAGGTTGTTGGGTTGAGTTGTCCAAGGTATGATTGGAATAATGCCAATGAAGATTGCCCTAGGATGAATCAACAAGCCTTCAAGGTTGGAGCCAAGAACCTTAGTAGAGATCCTTATAAAGGAGCTAGAGATGGCAGGTGCAAACGACATGAGAGAATGGAAGAGGTGGAAGACAGCTTAGCTCAAGATGTGTCGCTAATCTTAGTGCCTACCCACAAAATAGGGTTTCAAAGATGGATTGATCAAAGAGACTTTACAAAGAGGAATTTAAGGGTATAAATATGAAAGGGAACAACCTCAAGGCATAAGTGTACCTTAGGTTTTTCGTTGATGTGATGTCTCGTTCCCAAGAGTAGGCCAACAGGGAGTGACTTAGTAGTCTATGTGTTCTCGTAGACTATAGTCAGGCACAAATAGGGAACAAGATGGAGAAATAAGGAGGAATTGATGGCTAAACAATGAATTAAGCCAAAATACTTAGGAAAAGTCACTTAAGCCTAAGTCAACGAAGAATTAGAATGAAAAGGTGCTAAAGGGGGGCTTAATTAATTAATTATTCACCTTAGGAGGAAAAGTGCCTAGCTTAAGTGAGGTCAATGGTGAATTAGATTAGGAATGGTATAAAGGGAGGAATTTGACCTAATTCCTCATTATGCATTGTTATGAATTGATGTTGAAAGTTCCCAAAGGAGGAAGAGAGTCGACCTTGCTGTTTTGTGGATTTTTGGAGGAAACCACCACCATTGATCGGTTTCAGTGTTGAGAGACTCACCCTAGCCCATCGAAGATACCATCTAGGTATTTCACCAAGCTATTCAGGAGTATCCAGTACAGTGTGCACAGCTCAGCCAGTGAGGGCACAAGTCGGATTGAGGGTCTGTGGAGCTGCACGAGGTCTGAGCTCAGATTGCAGTTTCCTTCCGACCCAGTGGAGATCCATCCAGGGCACTTCTATTGAGCCATTTATCATCAGATTCTGACGGTGGAATCTTGCAGAGCGCATTATCCAGCCATTTAGGGCACAACTCTTCCGGCAGTACATTTGGGGTTGTAGACAAAGCATCAGGACAGATCCGAGGAAACCCTTCCGACCCAGTTCCGCATTTGGCAAGACAATCGTTTTGAGCCCTATAGCAGTTGATTCCATCGGTGGAATCATTTGGGGCGCATCAAGTGTCCTAGGAGGTGTGCAAACCCCCCAGGGGTCCAGATCCAGTACCTCAGAGGCCAAATCTAATATTCGGCACTCATCCATTCCAGTCTAGAGGCCAGGGCGCTTCTATTGGAGCAGTTTCCGATGCATTCCGACGGTCTATCCTTCCGAACGAGTTTTCCAGCTGGTAGCAGTTACCGTATTTCTCTGGAGTCGCATATTTCTGCCAATCTATCTGTGCATACATCAGATCTGCATTCATCTTCTGATCATGGGTATTTTTATGCTATTTGATTGTATTCCAGTGACGATCCATGAGATCTAGCTGACGATTATACTCTATATTTCCAGTGTGTTATTGTATTTCCATGCTTGAGTCGCATAATATATGTTATTGGGCAGTTGATGTTCTTTACTTCCGCATGCATCCTTTATATACCGTTTAAACCATAAATACGCAACATGCACATGCAATAACCAACATGCACTTGAAATAACCAGCATGCACATGCAATAACCATAAAGATCTCAAACACACAACTGAAACGCATCCAGAAACCCCCAGTGTATCAAACCTGCAAGACAGAACATTGGATCAGTAGCAAATATCTTGATCTGCGGGATCAGGGATATTTCAGTTGAAGGGTCCAAATCATACGAAAAAGTCATACCACAAGATTTGACTCAATACTGCAAGTTCTGTGAGACTTTGCCATAGGTCTTTTTTAATTTTAAGCTCAATACACCTCTTTGTTACACATGACACAGAATAGAGATGTGGCACCCTCTTTACGAACCCACGATGCACTCTCCACTAAGAAATAAAGAAGGGTTATAGAGGTTTAACTCATTTTGACTCCATTAATAGCAAGCCCAAACAAATTTGACATGTCGTGGACCCATAATGAAGCATCCTAAGTGATTATGGACCCAATTAGGGGTTTGCACCCCCAATTGAACCCCTAAAGTTAGGAAATACCCCAAACAAGTGCTCTAATGGTCAAAATGAACCAAACTAACAACCAAGTCCTAGACACCAAGCAAGAGAAGGAAGCCAAAGGTCTCATCAAACATCCCTAAGAGTTCAGACACCTAGGCTCGACTGGGAAAAATTCAAGGAAGGTGTTCCATCACAAAAGAGTGGTCTAGAGAAATATTGTATCCTAAATGGGCAGGCCACGCATGAACATAGCACAGGAGTGGACCACGCATCGTACCTCTAGGTGGGTAGGTGTATGTGTGTACTCAAATGCAATTCTCATATGCTACAACCTAAATTGCTCTCCTAATGTCCCTGTAGGAGAAGAGATGGCAAGAGGTGAGGTGGGGAAAGGATGACAAATGGGGGCCTACCAAGAACATAATATTGGAAGAACATATGGGAAAACATGGACTAAGGGTCTAAATTAGGGGGGAGGGCACGATGTTTAGGGAAAAGGGTGAGCCAAAAGCTCACATCTCACATCAAAGAAAGGAATTCCCTCTGCTTATGATGGAAGAGGCATCAATAGGATTTTCAAAGCCAGAGGACAGAGGGTGGATCATGAAGGTGAAACAAAGGTGTTTATCAAAAACTTTGCATTCTTCGTCATGAAAACAATTCATAGGGGAAAGAACCATGGATCAGGTGTGGGCGTGCTATTAGATGGAGTGCAAGGAGTCAGCCACCACTTGCCCTAGGGCCCTAAAAAGAATCTTATATTTCACTATAGTTGTGTCCAAGAATGAGAAATAGGGGGATGCAATTAACAAAGACAAGTGGTGTGAGAATCAACATACTCCATGTCAAAGAAAATGGTGTTGTGGGGAGAGGACCAAGGAGGGTAGAGGGATATGTAGAAGGGAGGAAGGGCATGGTTGACAGAGGAAAGGAAGGAGACAAAGAATGTCAAAAGTGCAAGAGTAGGCCCTCGTTGGCCAAGACATTGTGAACCACACTGACTCCACCATTATGGGAGAAGAATGTAAAACCACCCCCCAAATCAAGGTAGAGAGGAAGACCGCTCAAGAGAAATAGGGCATCGTAATCCCCAAACAGTGAAAAATATGACTAGACTATATTGCATAGACAAAAAGAGCCAAGATGTTTCCCTAGGTCCAACCTCAAATGAATCAACAAGCTGCTAATCTCTCTTAACCACTGAGCTTGGTAAATCCCCAATAAATGTAGCCTAAAGTGAGACCCAAGAGATATAAGGTACTCCATATCTTCCTACCATGTGGTGCAATCAATTCCCTATACTGCATTTTGTTGTAATGCAAGGCACAGTAAGTAGAGTTTTTTCTTGTTGATTAAGGGGGGTATTCAGACCCTAGCTGCATAAATATTTATAGTTTGTTAATATCTAGGTGGAGGAGGTACCCTCAAAACAGTCAAAGTTGTCAAAGACATCCTCTTTAGAAAGACATTAGGTTCATCCCAATTTGTCCCTGTTATCCCCGATATCTAGGGATAACTAGGAGATCATGTCTCGAGGCCCACATGGTCCTAGACATGGAGTACCGAGAGCAGGAGTGACCTGAGCATGGTCCTGGAAGACCCATCTTCTTCTTCTCAGCCATTCTGTCCTGACATCCATACCAGCCTCCATCACTACCGGCCTGGGCTTGCATCAGAGGGGGCTCTTGCTCCATGAGGTAATTGGTCCGAGGTATCATGGTATGTGTCATATTTGATCAT
>SNQJ01S0018426.1:48344-59735 GCA_010110895.2 Picea sitchensis | reverse complement strand
TCCCCAAAAACTGCATTCTTGGACAATGTTTCCAACTGTCCCAGCACCCAAATTTGGTATAGGAAAATGCCTCCCCATCTTGTGTACATGCATCTCCTGCAGTAAGGAGGAGGCTCGCAGCACTGCATTAAACAAAAACAGAGTGGCAGTTTCTACAAGCCAAAAATGGGATCTACCTACAAGAGATCTCAATCCCTTAAATGCATCCCTTGAAAAAGGCTGAAAACAACTAAAAACCCATCTGATTTAAATTTCATTTTCTCAAAACAATCAAGTTCAGAAAACTATATATTCATCAAACTAAAATATAGAAACAGTGGATGAAGTCTGCACCATCTGTTGCAAACAGCCTTCAGAATCCCTTAGCTACCACTGCCACTGATTACTTTGTACTTGTGTTACATAGACAGAAATTCCATTCGTGTGCTTAAGCTATATTATTCTCTCACGATTACATGGTTTTCACATTCTTCTTTTGGTATTTATGTCGTAGACTCATAGCCAAAGTATGAGGGCCAACAATTCCATAAATTGCATGGCATTCAGCCGAAGTAAGAAATAGCAGTTCAACCGCTAGAAATGGGATATAGGAGTGTCAACAGAAAAAAAAGTGGGGATCCCTATGAGATTATGATAACAAAAGAAAAAGCGTCCTTTGAAAAAATCCTGTAAACCACTGCATTCTTGGACAATTTTTCCAGCTGTCCCAGAACCCAAATTTAGTATAGGAAAATGCCTCCCCATCTTGGGTACATGCATCTCCTGCAGTAAGGAGGAGCCTTGCAGCACTGCATTAAACAAAAACAGAGTGGCAATTTCTACAAGCCAAAAATGGGACCTACCTACAAGAGATCTCAATCCCTTGAATACATCCCTTGAGAAAGGCTGAAAACAACTAAAAACACATCTGATTTGAATTTTATTTTCTCAAAACAATCAAGTTCAGAAAACTATATATTCTTCAAACTAAAATATAGAAACTGTGCATCAAGTTGGCACCATCTGTTGCAAACAGCCTTCAGAATGCCTTAGCCACCACTGCCACTGATTACTTTGTACTTGTGTTACATAGACAGAAATTCCAATCGTGTGCTTGAGCTTATTATTCTCTCATGGTTGCATGGTTTTAACATTCTGCTTTTTGTATTTATGTCATAGACTCATAGCCAGAGTATGAGGGCCAACAATTCCATAAATTGCATGACATTCAGCCGAAGTAAGAAATAGCAGTTCAACAGCTAGAAATGGGATATAGCAGTGTCAACAGCTAAAAAATGGGGATCCCTATGAGATTATGATAACAAAAGAAAAGGCGTCCTTTGACAAAATCCTGTAAACGTCACTAAAGCATCTACTTTGCATTCTGAACTGATTTCTCAATAGTTCTAAAATTTAGAAGATTTTATCTTATTCGAATGAAAGTACTTCTTGACAAATGTTTCTATGATAGATGCAAATTTATTTGACTGCAGAGTCACCCTAGCACACAATCAGTTTATCATCTAAAGCTCCATAAAATTTTAAAAGCAAATCAGATCCTTAAAAATCCAAAAATGAAGGAAACAAAGCGAAAAAAAGAATAAAATGTTTTATTTTTTACCTTCTCTATGAACCTCTTCAAGTCGCCGATTCTCTTCCTCTGCTTTCTGGCGAGCAGAATCTGTCAACACAATAAGATATTCCATTTTTGAAAGTTGTTCCTTCGATGTTTCCAAATACTTATTCTTCTCTTGAATAGTATTATGGAGATCTTCAACAAGCTTGTTCTTTTTTCTTAGGTCTTCATTGTTTATTTGAGCTACTGTTTTCAGATCACCCTTTAAACGAAGATGTTTTCCAATAGGACTTGTAGCATTGTAGTCCTCAGAACGAGCAACCCATCCATATAGCTCACTCCCTGGATCTCGTCCATAATATTCCTTCCTGCTATGATGGTTCTCAACAAATGACCTTTCAAATGTAATGGCATCATTATAACCTTTCCAGTCCTTGCTGAACTCAAGGATAGCTTTACCTAAATGGCCTTCGTAGCTCCACAAAGCATGAACTTGAATAGGATGAAAACCAGCAAATCTCTCTTTAAGTTCACTATTACCAGCACCAATATACTTGCCATCCACCATTGTCCTATGTATATTAACAATAATGCCCATCCATGGCCATACAATTAACTCCTCCGAATTTGGCCTCTGTGGCGCCTCCTGCTCTAAGTGCACTGTACGTGGTGTTGGTGGCTCAGCTGCATCTGTAAGGTGAGATTTTAAGAATTTCTCCAGTGCCCTGTGGCCTCCTGTAGCTTCGACCCCCCTTTTTCCTGCACCTACTCCACTTGCATGTTGAAGAAGGTCCTTATATTTGTAATCTTGCTTTTTCTTTCCCTTACAAAAGGGGCATCTCAATGTCCCATCTATATTTCTTATTATATGGCGGCCCTTCAGGAGTTCATCGTAACATTTCTCTTCACATTCTTTAATCTCAGAATCACTCATGTCATCTTCACTATCACCAGAAAAGTATTCCATTGTGAAACTGTACTCCAAACTGCAAGTAAGATCACCACAATCRCCAATTGTTGACCAGAAAACCTAATTAAGTAATTCAAGAAACCTGTAAAATTTGAAATATAAGCCAGGAAAGGGAGCTCATAGGTTATTTGTCGGTACTATAATAAAGTTCCAGAACACATAAACAGTAAAACTATACTAAATAAGTAACGTCAGAATTTGAAGGGTTCTTGCAAGTGCTGATAACATTAATCAAGCTAAATCAAATGAAGTACAGACGAATTCATTTAAAGAGCTTGCAGAAACCCAAAACAAGCATAGTATCATGGAATTCACATGAAATGTTTCTCAATAATACCCAAGCACAAAATACTCTTCAGAAGTGAAAATAATGGAACATGGCCAACATCCTCACATCAATCAATGGAACAAATAGTTCATCATCATTTTTCTGTGCAGTGTTCCCATAAAGCTTATGGAGAAAGGATGATTTCTGAATGTCAAAATCATAGATTGGCAATAGATTGGAAGAGTATGAAGAAAGAAAAAGATGAAAACACGAAAAATCAATATTGAATGAAGAAGGATGGAAGAAAAGCTAGCAATCTATTCAACTAGGTCTCAAATATAGTAGGAGAGGGCATTGGGTTTGAACCAGATAATAATTAATTTGGTTTTATATCTTTGAATTGAGATGCATAATGTGGGAACATTGTTGTGAAATATCGGGCATAGTAACAGCGACTCAGAACAATGTTTACAGAACTTAGAGATGTGTTCAACTAGCCTTCTAAGGAGTAAGGACTTCAATAGGATTCCACTAAAAGTTAGAGCACACAGAATTGAGTCAATTTGATCAGAAAATTAAAGAAAAAAAGAAAAAACAGATATTGGATATTATATATATTATTGAAGTCAGAAACAGTGAATGGGATGTTTCAGCGGTTATGGTCAAGAAGAAAACTTTAAAAAGCTGGCTTGGAGTGGAATATCAGGCACTGAATAAAACAAAGCATTGTTGCTTAATTTTCTATGATGGGATGTTGCCACTCTAACAATGTTAACAAAGCATTGTTAGAAATCCATGGAGGCATGATCATCTGAAAGCAGTGCTGTGGATGAAGTCCAGGTGGGCATTTCAGTAAACATTTTTTATTTTATTTTAGCCCTTACTCCAAGTTAGAGTTCTTGCCAGTTGCCCCAGTTATTTTGCATGATTTTCTGAATCAGAAGCTTAAACAAGAGTCGAGTTATACTTTATGGCAATTGGAGGCCAGATTTTGTCTGTGATTCTGCTAACAAGCATAGAGAGATGTTAGAAGTCAGAACGCTTATTGGTGATTGGTTTCTGGCAGAGCTAGTTCATAGAAAGAGAAACCAAAGTGAGTCATCAAGGACTCAATGTGTTTGTGACTGCACTATCTGAACAAGAACACTATTAATGCAGTAGCAAATTGTGAGCAGTTGTGGAGTGTTACCCCCCCATGCCTAGGGGTAACTGGAGGAGATCATGTCTCTAGGCCCGCAATGGAGAACATGACCTACACCATGATGATGATGATCAGCATGTCCACAGATGGCAGCACAGCAGCCCCTCTGATTTGCCTCCCAGTTGCATCAACCAAGGCTCATCACATTCAAGCAACCCAGGGTATGGGGCATGGTAAGCCAACATCACCATGAGCTATGGCTAGTCTTTTTTCATGCAAGGTGTTGTGTTTAATTTATTGGGCATGTGAACAAGGATCATTGGCTGAAGTTGGATAGTGGATCACTTGCTTGAGAAATTGTCTTGGTTTCCTTGTCTCACCTTGGTGGTGAGCTTCTGTGCCCTAGCCCCATGTTCTCACCGCCCAGGGAAAAGGGGTATTACTGGGAGGCCTTCCCAAGGGTAACGTTCCGCTCCCAACCATATTTAACATTTTCCATCATAAAGCCTTTCACATATCCCAAACTTCGGCTGTGGTCCATTCTCTCATGAGAAGAAGGGGTTGAAGGCCCAGAGGATGATGCAGTAGCTCTATGTATATGTATTGCTAAATTATAAAAGGCCATCTTGAGCTCTACCCCCTCTAATGGTAATCGCCCATGTCTGGATGCAAATGAATGCACCAATTATAAAAGACTACTGCCCAATAAAAAGTAAAGGAATAAATCTTGAAACCTTATAAATGGGACTTGCAAATTATAATTGGGTATTGTTATCCCCTACCCTAGGGATAACTAAGGAGATCATGTCTCGAGGCCCACAAGTCCTAGACATGGAGTACTGAGAGCCAAACAAATTGAGCATGGCCCCAGAGGACCCCTCTTTTCTTCAGTGTAGCATATTTATCAGCAGTAGCAGTATCCATCCCACCAGCCTGATCCTGAAGTAGGAGTAAGTCTTGCTCCATGAGGTAATGAGTCCAGGTATCATGGTATGTATCACTCTGATTCTTGAAGCACTTGAATATGTTGCATTGAATTCTCCTTCATTTCATAACGGTTGCTTGGAAATTATGTTCTTTAACTTGCTCATACTTGGAAGGGTGACATGGTGCCCTAGTAAGTTGATCTCCCTTTAGGATGGGTTGCCACTAGGTGGGTCTGTGAAAGGTCATCGTTTGTTCCCTCCATACTTACCACTTTCCGTCTTTATTCCTCTCATCTCCCCCTACCTTTGTTTGGGCATTGGGATTGGACACACTAGGAAGGGTTGTACCTTGCCTTATGGGAAGAAGGGGCTAAAGGCCCAGAGGGTAAAAGTAGCTCGAAAGAGTTAAAAGCCTTTAAAACCTTTGAGATGCTTCGCCCAAGGATTCCTGAGAAAGAAGTAAAAATATTCTCAGTAAGAAAAGGGAACCCATAAGATAAATAAACACTCAAGGTACTTTGTGTTTATTTATACAAAACTTTGACCTTTAATTAATTTTAGGTCAAAATTAAGGCCAACCTGGCCAATTTACGATAAAATCCAATTTTGACATAATAAAAATTAATTAGCATCTAAAGACATCTCCAAGGATGGTGTCATGCCCTTCTAGGGTGACGTGTGCTTGGCCTCCAGAGGCCCCAGATGATGCCCACATGTGCCACCAGGCTCATAACTACCTCCAAAATGAAAACCTTAGCTTTGGATGACATCTAGGGTCATGATGGTAACGTCCAGGGCCTTCAAGGGCCAACATCCATGTGGAAGAGCAAGGTCCCCCTGGGTCTAGGTCTGCCAGGGTGCCTCCAAAGGCAACATCCTTCCTTTTCCCGGTGCAAATCTTCAATTTCTTCTTACCCCTGGTTGGGGTTGCAGCATCCATATGTGGGCTTTAAGCCCTCATGAAGGTCTGAGCTGATAATTCCCTCATGTGTACCTATCCACCGGACAAGGTCCTCCAGCAACAACAAGTACATCCTCCAGGGGTTCATAAGTCATAGGGATCATAGCATGTAAATCACATCCAATAATTAAATTACCCAAACATGTGCATCAAACCCCCCTTAACCTAGAAAAATGCTCAAAGACGTTATGCAATTTAACAAGTTAGGTTTGGAGAAGGTCTCGGGGTGTCCTATTGGGCCAGCCTCCCTCGAGTTTGGGGTGTTTCCCAGGTGGGATCTAATCCAAGTCATGTAAGTGTATGTGGTGGCATGGGGTAATTATTTGGGCATGGGGTGCATGTAATAACACGGAAATGTAAAGTCTTACCTATGGGTGCCTTTGTAGAGGGCGAGTTGCACCTTGTCATAAATGCAATTGTTTCCTAGCACATTCATTGCCTTTTATTCTTAGCTTTAGTTCTTTTGATCTTTTTCTTTTGTGCTTCAAGGGAAAAATTGAGGGCCACTGTCCTAGCTTGATGACCAGAGGTGACAGCGTTATCCACAAACATTTCACGGAAATGAGAAGGTTGGCTCGTGATGAGACCCCCTTTCTCTTGGCTATGCCACCAAGAGACACTACCCTGGTTTGATGGCCAGATAAGTGGTAGTGTCACACCGCTACATGCCCCTAGTCATAATAGGTCGACTCGTGATGAGACCTCCTATCCGTCAACTAGTACCTTGAGTGTTTATGTATCTTATGGGTCCCCTTTCCTTACTTAGAAGCTTTTCACTGCTTTCTCGGGGATCCCTGGGCGAAGTATCTCAAAGGTTTCAACATTGGCTTTTAACTCTTGCCAGCTATTTTTACCCTCTGCGCCTTTAGCCCCTTCTTCCCACAAGGCAAGGTACAACTCTTCCTAGCGTAGCCAATCCCAATGCCCAAACAAGGATAGGGGAGATTGAAGGAATAAAGAAGGAAAGTGGTAAGTATGGAGGGACGGACGATGACTTTTCACAGATCCACCCAATGGCAACCCATCCTAAAGGGAAATCAACTTACTAGGGCACCATGTCACCCCTCCAGGTATGAACGAGGCAAAGAGCATAATTTCCAAGTAACCGTCATGAAATGAAGAATGATTCAATACAACATATTCAAGTGCTTCAAAAATCGGAGTGATACATACCATGATACCTGGACTCATTACCTCATGGAGAAAGACCAACCACTACTTCAGGACCAGGATGGTGGTATGGATATTATTGTTGGTGATAAATGGACTGCACTGAAGAAAAGAGGGGCCATCTAGGGCCATGCTTAAGTCGTCTGGCTCTCAATACTCCATGTCTAAGACCTGTGGGCCTCGAGACGTGATCGCCTTAGTTATCCCTAGGCTAGGAGATAACATCTGGCTTCAACTCGGGGACATATGCTCACCGTAGAGCGCGTGAGAACCTCAGCATCTCTGGTATGACCTGTGCCTGCTAAATCTCAACAAAGGATATTAGTAATCCTTAGGGTGGTGATATCACCCCTTGTTCATATATGATATAACAAACAAATAAAGAGCATCTCTAATCTAGCATGTGATTATGAGCATTACATATATACATAATGAAACAAGACAAAATGAAAATGAAACTACAATTATGCTAACATGATATGCAAATGGTATATACAATGGATGCAAATGCCTACCTACCTCTACTTACCTGTTGGTTGAATGCTAGGTGTAGTCATATAACCAGTGAAACCATCCTCGCAATACCTCATAATACTTGCCTCTGTGCTTCATCATAAACAAAAACAATGACCACTCAAGCAAAAAAAATAACATGAGTTAGAGCATGCATCATATCATAGGAAGTCGTATAGTCTAGCTCATGGAGGCAGGAGGCAAGGACAAAATTATGCCAAGTTAAAAGGAAATTGCTCAATCAATCTCAGAAATGGATCGTAAAATATCAAAGGCTCAAAAGACTGACTCAAAGAGTCTGAAGGTTGGCTACCTTGGACGTCATCACATCCTAAGGTCTGGGAAGGGACTAGCAAGAACCTAGAGGATGACCGACAACTTTTCGAGGGGAGGTTGGAATACCGAGAAAACAAATTTCTTCTTAAGGCATTCAACCTACCCTTGAATTCTAAAAGAAGGCTTTGCCCTGTTATCACGTAATTTGTACTTGCCCAAAGCCAAAGGCAAGTGGATACTAAATTGGCATAACAAGGAGGATGACCTATCACTGTCACCTTAATAGGACACCTCTTTCTATTTAGGAGTAGTAACCCGAGGGAGACGTCCCACCCCTCTCACAGGTCATTCTAATCAAAAGTTCCAAGGTTTTACTAAGATGAAGAAAAAGATAAATTAAATATACCTGCCCAGAACAAGACAAGAAGTAGAAAAGAAATGTTGTTTGCAAGTACCATATGATGTCAACAATTCATAAAACCATAAACTTTTGAAAGATAAACAAGCTTATATAAGACTTAAGCAATGTAAATATTTATAACAGCAATGAGTATTTAGCAACAGCCACAACAATTAGGCCTTAATAATGCTTTAAAATGACAAGATGCAATAGTCCTTAAGTTGACAAAATGATAATAGTTGTCAGAAGCAATTATGGCAATGTTTAATCAGCTTTTAATCTTGCTTTTAGGATGAATTTGTTGCTGTTATAGATGGTTGCAGCAATCTTTTGCAACAGCAGCAAATTAGTTAGTGAGTTAGTCTAGTTTAGAGTTAGTAAAAGTTAGTAAAAGTCTTAGGGAAGATGGTTTAAGAGTTGTTTGGTCAATCAATCACCTGTGAGGAGTGGACTAGTGCCTTTTAGGGTAATGGAGTCAAAGTGTGTAGCGGCAATTCTTAAAGGAAAACAACAAATGATAATAGCTAATCTAAAGGGATGAGTGAGATGATTTGAGATGTTAGTAACCTAAGGCCTCAATATCTAATCCCTAGAAGGAAAAAATGCTAGGAAGTAAGTAACCTTAGGCCGTAATGATTTCCTTCTTCCTTAGATCAAGTTTGAAATAAAATATATGAAGCTAATGAAGCAATGCTACTAGAGTGCTACAAAGGTAGGGCTCTAGTGTATTCTTCAAAAGAGATGTTTTCTAGCAAAATCAAGTAGGTGGAAAATTATAAAGAAGAGGATAATAACATATGCTTCTCCCCTAGGGTTTCAAACTAGCAATTTATTAATCTTAGAAATGAACAAGCAAATTTACCATAACCATTCAAAAATAAATGAAGAATTGTAGATTTACTTACTTCATCAAGAATAACCTAGCAACAAAACCTTAGTTGAAGACTTTCCAACATGCAAATGCCAAAATACACCAAGAATAGCCTCTCCAAGAAGTTGTGCACCACTTAATTTCAGCCAAATACACTTAAAGAGGGCCGAATTTCAGACCTCACACTTGTGAATGAAAGATAATGAAAAATACGAAAGATTTCTCTTATTTATACAATGATAATGACCTTTAATTACAATTTAGGTTAGAAAAGGACGACATGGCCAAATTACATCAAAAATCCAGTTTTTACATAAATTTAAAGAATTAAACCATAAAATGTGTAGTAGAGGTGACATCATGGCCTCCTAGGGTGACGTTGGGCCTCATAGGTGGGACGTCAGGCTCCATGAGCAAAACGTTGGGCCTTCGAAGGCCTTCAGATGATGCCACACATGCCACTTCGCACACAACTGCCTCCATCATGTCCATCTGATGCTAGGTGACGTCTAGGGTCACAAGGCTAACGTCATGGGCCTCCCAAGGCCAACGTTCAGGGGGAAGAGCAAGATCCCCCTAGGTTCAGGCCTGCCAAAGTGTCTCTGGTGGAATGTCCTCCTTTTTCTCCGATGCAAGCCTTTGGTTTCTCTCTGCCCCTAGCTGGGATCACAGCATCCATCTGGTGGGCCTTTAGCCCCATGGAGGTCCGTACTAATCATCTCCCCATATGTACCTATCCGTCGGGCATGGTCCTGCAGCAACAAGAAGTACGCCCTCCATGGGCTCCATAAGTCACAAGGATCATGGCAATGTCGATCACATCTAATAATCAAATTACCCAAACATGTGCATCAACCCCCCCTTTACCTAGACAAATACTCAAAAACGTTATGCAATTTAACAAGCCAGGTTTGAAGAGGGTCTCAGGATGTCCTATTGGGCTAATCCTACTCAAGTTTGGGGTGTTTCCCAGGTGAAGACCAATCTAGGTCATGTAGATGTATGAGATGGTGTATGGAATGTTTGGGCAAGGGGTGCAGTGATAACAGGCAAATGTAGGTCTTACCTGTGGGTGCCTCTGTAGAGGGTGAGTTGCACCTTGTCATGGATGCCATTGTTTCCTAGCCCATTCAATGCCTTTTATTCTTTATCTTATTGCTTTTTCTTTTCAAGAGAATAGTTGGAGGACAATGTCCTGGCGTGGTGACCAGTGGTGACAACATTACCCACAAGCACTTCACGGAAATGAGAAGGTTGGCTCGTGATGAGACCCCCTTTCTCTTGGCTATGCCACCAAGAGCCACTACCCTGGTTTGGTGACTAGATGAATGGCAGTGTCATATCGCTACATGGCCATGGACCTAATAGGCCAGCTCATGATGAGACCTATCCACCAACTAGATCTTGAGTTTTATTTTATTTTACGGATCCCCTTTTCTTGTTGAGAAGCCACTTATTGTTTTCTCGAGAATCCTTGGGTGAAGCATCTCAAGGTTTCATTTTGGCTTTTAACTTTTGCCAGCTACTTTTACCCTCTAGGCCTTTAGCCCCTTCTTCCCACAAGGCAAGGTACAACCCTTACTAGCTCGGCAAACCCAATGCCCGAACCAAGGTAGGGGAAAGATGAGAGGGACAATGGTGAAAAGTGGTAAGTATGGAAGGTGTTATCACCAATTCTTGTCACGGGCAAAAGGGTATCCAGGTCCGCGGTTTGCACAAGAAGCGCCCAAGCGCAGCACGCAGAAAAACTCAGCACTCGAGCAGCTCAGTCCAGTGACACAGATCAAGCGAGCAGGCAAAGACTGGTTTCAGCGGCGAGGATCTATCATCGAGGCAGATCGACGGTCATCGGGTAAACCGGGGCCGTGGAATTGTTCAAGGTTTAGCGCCAGGGCTCGTCCCTTATGGACAAAGTCTCGATTTAATTTGCGTCGTCCGATCCAAGAGGGGGACAGGTGGCGGTCGATTGTGCGATCCCGGGAGTTGACATTTCGGGTTTTCCGTTAGCAAGGGCACCCACAGCCTTACGCCCCGAAATGTGAAGCCCCAGGAGCCTGGCCCATGGTCATAACCCATGGTCGTATTGAAAGGAGTGGGCCAATGAAGACGAGGGATGCATGGCCACGGTGGACCCACATTGAAGTGATAGCCATGCCCATCTGGGTCGTTCAAGCAATAGGCGCATGTCGCGTTATTACGCCCCGTCGTGATTTTGGCTATCGCGATTCTACGACAGGGGGTCGCTCCTCCATTGCATTAGGAATCGTCGAAACGCGAAATGCGAAAGCACAATTAGGTTGGGCCCACGGTCCTTGCGCCCGGTCACAAGGTAGCAGGGCT
>SNQJ01S0018426.1:17552-36878 GCA_010110895.2 Picea sitchensis | reverse complement strand
GTCATGGATGCAAAATTCTTTCCAAGCCCATTCATGCCTTTTATTCTTTTTTGTTACTTCATTTTTTATTGCTTTTTTCTTTCTTTTTGCTCAAGAAATAATCAGGGGACACTGCCCTGGCATGGTGACCAGTGGTGACAGCGCTACCCATAAGTACTTTCACAGAAATGAGAAGGTTGACTCATGATGAGACCCCCTTTCCCTTGGCCATGCAACCAAAGGTCACTGCCCTGGCGTGGTAACTAGCTGATGGCAATGTCATACTGCTAGGTACCCATGGACCTAATAAGCTGGCTCGTGATGAGACCCCCTATCCTCTGGTTAGGTCTTGTTTTATTATTTTTTAGGGTCCCTCTTGTTTCTTGTTGAGAAGCCTTTTATTGCTTTATCGGGGATCCCTGGGCGAAGCATCTCAAAGTTTTATTCTTAGGCTTTTATCTTTTACCAGCTTGCTTTTACCTTCTGGGCCTTTAGCCCCTTCTTCCCACTAGATAAGGTGCAACCCTAGAAATAGGTCAACCCAGTTCCCGAACAAGTGGAATGGGACAGGTGAGCGGGAAACAAGATGGAAAAGTGAAACTGTGAAGGGAGCGGATGATGGCTTCTCAGAGACAACCCCCAGTGGCCAGCCAAAACCAACAAACACATGCTTACTAAGACACCCTGTCAATCCCCAAAACACGGTCAAGTGGGCAAGTGTAAGATCCAAGCAGTTGTTAGAAATAAAAGGAATCAGATGCATACATTCAATGGTTTTGATGATCAAAGTGACACATACCATGATACCTGAACTAATTACCTCATGAAGATGGAACCCTCTCTGACATAAGACCAAGCCGATGGTGGTGGAGGCTGATGTTGCTGACAGGATATGGATGTTGGAAGAGAGAAAAGGTGGGCCCTCCAGGGCCATGCTGAAGTCAATCCTGCTCTCAGTACTCCATGTCTAGGACCTATGGGCCTCGAGACATGATCTCCTCGTTATCCCTGAAAGTGGGGGATAACAGAGCCATTGTCCTTGGCACGGGAGATCAATAAGGTTATACATGTCCTCCGATGTATGTATCCTGCAGTTTTCCTAAGAAAAGACTTGGTTAGTGGATAGTGAGGTTGCATATAAGAAGCATAACCTGGTAAAAGTTTTGACTCAGTTTTTTCATTTTTAACTTGGTACCGACACGAAGTACATCTTGAAGAGATACGACACCAGATCAGAGTTAAAGGATCTTGTAGGTTCAAAGGGAGCCAGTTTGCACATGCAGGGAGGCAGACATTTTATGAGACTCAAAGGGAGCAGTCCCAGTGTGTGGATTAGGCCATGACATGTAGCAGATGGAAGTATTGAAAAGCTAGAAGGAATTGACTATGACGAGATCTCTGCTCCCGTTACCAGGTATACTTCCATCAGAATCATTATATCTCTTGCTGCAATTTTTGGTTGGGAACTTCACCAGATGATTGTTAAGACTATTTTTCTTAACGGTGAAGTTGAGCAAGAGGTTTATATCGAGCAGCTTGGGGGTTTCGTGACCCATGGAAATAATCCCATGCTTACAAGTTAAAGAAAGCTTTGTATGGATTGAAACAAGCTCCAAGAGCTTGGTATGGAAGAATTGTCAGTCTTCTTCAAAGTCTTAGGTTCACCAAGAATATAACAGATCCCAATCTTGGTGTGGCTGCTGGGATACGAGCCCAGGTCTCCAAGAATAAAGATTGTGCAAAATCATCCTATTACCTTAGTATTATGTGTGGATGATCTATTCCTTATAGGAGAGGAACATTTGATAGCTCAGACTAAGAGGGAGCTCTCAACAGAATTTGAAATGAAGAACTTAGGTCTTATGCACTACCTTCTTGGCTTAGAGGTGTGGCAGAAACATGGTGAGATATTTCTCTCACAAAGCAAGTATATAATCGATGTGCTTCGCAGATTTGGCATGTTGAATTGTGAGTCCATGACCACACCTATGATTTCTAACCTAAAGAAGCTACTTGATCAAGCTACAGGCTCAGACCCAGAAGACCTCTCCATTTATCATCAGATCATTGGGTCAGTGATGTATCTAGTATATACCAGACCGTACATATGTTATGCAGTGAATGCTCTCAATCAATTCATGTGTGAACCGAAACATATTCTCAGATATGTTCGAGGGACTATAGCCTATGGGCTTAGATACACCTCCAATGGAGGTGTAATGCACCTCCAATGGAGGTGTAATGCTTCATGGATATTCAAATTCAAATTGAATGGGCAGTACAGTGGACCGGAAGAGTACTTCCGAATATTGCTTCAGTTTGGGTTCAGCTATGATCTCCTGGTCCAACAAGAAACAGGGCTCCATAGCCCGAAGCACTGCAGAGGAAAAATACATTGTTGCAAGTGTTGCCAGTAGAGAAGCAGTGTGGCTCAAAAAGCTACTCTCATATTTGTTCAATGCTGAGTTGGAACCCACAGTCATCCACTGTGATAACCAGAGTTGTGTAAAGCTCTTCGTGATTCCTGTGTTTTCATGACAAAATGAAACACATTGAGATGAGATATCACTATGTTCGGGACATAGTGCAGAAGAACATTCTTAGTATTCAATATGTTCTGACGACGGAACAAACCACAGATATTTTGACCAAGCCTCTGTCATTGACAAAGTATGTGTACTTTCGAGACAAGCTTAGTGTTGTTGAGAATGCCTCTCTTGCTGAGAGGGAGTGTTGAAATTAGTGCAGCTGCAAGAGCCATTCTTTGGAGGATAGCTAAGCCCCTAGCTGAGATCTAGGGCCCCCAGTGCACTCCTAGGGTTACTTGGTTTGAGACCAAGCAGTTAGAGCCATGGCAAAAGACCCTAGTGAGAGCCCCTAGTATATTGTTGGGGTTCTTGGTCAAGGACCAAGCAGTAAGTCCCTAGATGTGTTCTAGGGCCCCTGAATGTGTTCCAGGGAATCCTTGCTCAGTGCTTGGATTGATCCTTGGATGTGTTCCTTGGTGGTTGATGATATAAGTCCCTAGATGTGTTTTAGGGCCCCTGGATGTGTTCCAAGGAATCCTTGCTCGATACTTGGATTGATCCTTGGATGTGTTCCTTGGTGGTTGCTGTAAGTCCCTAGATGTGTTCTAGGGCCCGTGGATGTCTTCCAGAGAACCATTGCTTAATGCATGGATTGATCCTTGGTCTTGTACCTTGGTGGATAAGACCCTAGATGTGTTCTAGGGCCCCCATATGTGTTCTGGGGCAACTTGGTCTTGGACCAAGTAGATCTAGGTGTAATACCAAAATGTGATAAGGTGTAATCATCTTCCTCTCTCCCAGGATGGTCCATGAGACCTAGGAGTAAGCTAAGAAGCTGGACATGATCACATTGTTGATGTGCCCTCTTATGCAATGATGATAAAATTTTATAAGTCATTATGAGACTTATGTGGACATGTTTTGCCATTAAGGACCCCCTTGACTTTGTCTTAAAGTTCCCCTTTTGCTTGTTTTTGATTTCCCTCTTATATCATGTAGTGTTGGGGTTTTTATAAGTCACTTTGACTTATTTAACATTTAATTAATATTTATATTAATTAAATTGTCATTATTATAATTATTATAATTTTGCCCTAACCCCTTTCCTTAGCTATAAAAGAAACCCTCCCCCTCTCATTTCTTTACACACTCACTCCTCACTCTTCTATTGCTGCGGCTACCTCAGTTATGCTTTCTCTTGGTGATGGTGCGGCCTCTCCTTTGGAATTTTGTTTCAAATATGAGGTTTATAGCTTGGACACCTACTTGGCTGGGAGCTTTCTCTGATTTTTTTGTTTGCTGGTGTAGAGGGTCGGATCTCCTCTTGACTGCCCAAGCCTATCGATTGACCTCTTCGTTTAGTTATCGGTCTATGTGAAAGAGCCGCAGGCTGACCCTTGGTTGTGCTAGGGTGTCGTGGCCCTCCTTTAAGGTTGTCGTTGGGTGTGTTGAGGCACCAGCTCCTCCTCCTCTTCATTGGTGGCTCCTCCTCTTCCTTGGTGGCTCCTCCTCTTCCGTACGTTGTTGTTGAAGGGTTTTGTTATACCTTTGTGGAGGGTTTTGTTATCTCTTTTGTGAGTTTGATGTCCCCCTTGATGAAGGGTTTGTTGAGTTTGTTGTTCCCTTTTGTTGAAGGGTTTGCTAGGTTTACTGTCCCTTTGTTTGTTGGGTTTACTATCCCATTGTTTGTTGGGTTGTTGTCCCATTGTTTGAAGGGTTTACTATCCCATTTCTTAAAGGGTTTTGCTGTCCCATTGGTTGAAGGGTTTGCTATCCCATGTCTTGAAGGGTTGTTGTCCCTTATTCTAATACCTTCTCTAGTTTGAAGGTTGTCATTGTTGTTGGGTTTTACCGTCTCAGTTTTTGGACAACAGTTAAGTGTTCACTCCAACATTTACTTGTGATCCTCCCCTTGGAAAAACTGTTTACCAGTTCTTTTGATAGAGATCAAAACCCTAGAGGTTTGATCCATGAACCATAAACTGGTTTTTTAAGCATATTAAAGAGGACTACATCCACACATGTGACAGGTACATTTTTCATTGGCTAAGAGGTAAGCTAAGGTTTGTTTTCTGCTCTTAGAAATTTTGTTTATGTTCAGAATTTAATTTTATGTATTTGTGTCTTTGTTTAAATTTGTTGATCTGAATTTATACTAGTGAACAGAATTGGAAAAGCATCATTATTTTTTCTATTTTCCCTAAATCTAACACTTGTTTTCTAGGGTTTCTACACATCTATTTAGAGTTTTTCTTGCTTCCGGAATATTCTATTCTAGCCAAAGGTTACACATGGAGGTTAATACCTCCTGCAGCTACCATAATATCAACGCCCTTAACATCCCGGAGTTGCAGAACGGATGAATAAAATGTTGGAAAGAACTAGGAGTATGCCTAGTGGAGCCAATGTAGAGAAGAAGTTCTAGGCAAAAGCGGTTTCTACTACATGTTACTTGATTAATGGGCATCTCACATCAGCTCTTGTGGATAAGACCCCTAAGGAAATCTAGACAAACAAGAAGCCCTGACTTCAGCATCTTCATGTTTTTGGTTGTGAGGCATATGCTCATGTGCCCAAGGAGAAGTCGTCAAAGTTAGATAACGAGGTTGTGAAATGTATCTTCGTCTATGGCATTGGTTTGAATGGGTACAAGCTTTGGGATCTTGTGGCTGAAAATTTGTATAGCAAGAATGTTATTTTCTGAGAAGTGAAGCCTTCTACCACAATGGTGCAGCCAAAAGATGATGAGCAGAAGTCAGTGATTCAACTACCACCCAAGACCGAGAAAGTTGAACCAGAAAATGAACAAGAAGTTCATGATGTACCTAATGAGGAAAGTCCATAGAGTTTGAAAGAAACTCCACCTCAAACTTTAAGGTGGTCCACTCAAGAAAGAAGGAAACCAAACAAGTATAATTATAGTCAGTCTAATTTTAGATGTATATTTGCTTTATTTACCAATAGCAATGAGCCTAGAACTGTGAAAGAGGCAATGGAGATGGAAGATAAGGTGTCCTAGAGATTGGCCATGGATGATGAAATGGCCACACTTAGAAAGAATAATACATGGGACTTGGTATTGTTTCCTGATGGACAGAAACCCATTGGATGTAAATGGGTGTTCAAAAAGAAGATTGGTTTAGATGGAAATGTTGAAAAACACAAGGCAAGATTGCTTGCGAAAGGATATTCCCAGGTTGAGTGGATAGATTTTGGTGAGATCTTTTCCCCAATTCTTAAGTTAACATCTATTAGGTTCCTATTATTTGTGGCAACAACTTTTGATTTAGAGATAGAATAGATGAATGTGAAAACAACATTTCTGCATGGTGACTTGAAAGAGGAGATCATTATGACACAACTTGAGCACTACGTTGAAAAAGGTAAAGAGTTATCGGTTTGCAAATTAAAAAAGTATTTATATGGTCTCAAACAATCTCCCAAAATGTCGTACCAAAAGTTTGACTCTTTTGTGTCGGGACTGGCATTTCTGAAATCCTGAAATCCTAATCAGATCACTGTGTATTACAAACAAGATGGTGGCCATTTTGTTGTGATCACTCTATATGTACATGATATGTTATTATTTAGTAACAATAAGGATGTGATTCATGATTTGAAGTCCCATCTTTCAGCACAATTTGATATGAACAACTTCGGGGTTGCAAAATATATCTTAGGAATGGAGATCAAGAGAGATAGAGCAAGTAGAAAGCTTTGGCTGAGCCTGAGTAAGTGTGTAAACTCTATGCCAAAGTTTTTTCCTATGTTGCATGGGGACCCATCACCCCCAAAAAAAACCCAAGTACCCGGCGTTCCCGCGTTCCGGAGACTTGGGGACCCTTAGGAAATGTCCCCACACTGCTGGGCACTTGGGGACGTGCTGGCTGACCCCAAGACGTTCCAAGTATATTTCAGGGATGCTCCAGACAGATTTCAGGGATGTTCTGGGCAGATTTCGGGGACTTTCTCGGCAGATTTCAAGGATATTCCAGGCATATTTCTTCAGTTTTGACAATCATGGAAATTGCTGATTGGACAATATGATCATTTAACTTTTTTCACATGGCAGATTGCAGACCATTGAGTGTTTCCATTTCTGAGGGAACTAAGCTTTCAGTTGATCAGTGTCACTAAGCTTTCAGTTGTTCCTTAAGGCTTATGGCAAGGTCACTTGGAGCAAGCCACCAATTAAGCACCAGATGCAAGGCCAATCAAGAACTCAACAGAGCTAAACAGAGATTGCAGTTCTTCACATTGCTAGTTGAAGGGTTCTTCCAAGGCTCTTTTACTAACTACAAGTTCATATTAGTCCCACATTTGCAGCACCTTGCTTCAGAAAACGTTTCTGAGAGAGATGAGTGTTAGAAACTTATAACGAGGTGTTGACATGTATGTTGGCTTGAGTAAGTGTTCGGGACCGGCACGAAAGGTTTGTGATGCTGAAGTATACAGACCCACTCTTTCGTGATTAGGAAATACTTATGGACCGAACCTTAAATAGGGTTTCACCCGCAAACCATATTAGACAAACTGAAATAGAAGGAATCAATGTTGGAATAAAAAGCTAAAACAATTTTGCACTAAGCTGCATGTACGTACTCATAATCGATTTCTTTTAAATTTTCTGAAATAACAATGAAGCCTAAAATATCTCACAATGTAGTTTAATCTCTAAAACTTTCTTGTCTGTTTTGGCGGCTTACCTTAACGAATATCGCAAGATAAAGCAAGAAAGAAGGAAACTGAGGGGGAAGAGACAGGTTGGCACTGCCTAGTGCCCGTTGAAAGCCAGAACAGCCCACCCGAGTCCCTAACCCCTTGAACAGTTTGTTGTAGTGGGAAGCTAAAAATATAATAGCAATATCGAAAGCCATAATGCAGAAGGAATGACACATAACGGCATATTTTCATAGAACTTTTTCAAATTTAGTTCATAAAAGTGTCCTAATGCATCTCATGCTGAGCCACAAATCACTGTGATTCGACCCTGGACATATTAAAATACCTTGTAAACCCGCTACTGAGCTTTTATCAGGCCGTATCGAGAAAAATCTCAGTAGCAATTTTACAAGGTATTAAAATATGTCCCGGGTCGAATTGTAGTGCGTGAACTGCATTAAACACGAACGAAGTAAAAAGAAAATACAAAAGAAACCCGGCATTCACAAATGCAGGGGAAAAAGCCAAGTTTGGGCTATATATATAAGGGAGAATTATCTACATTTACAAAGAGAACGGCTAATGCAGTGGAATAACCTCCAAACTGCTCAAGAAGCTACATAATGGGGGAAAGGATGACGAGAATTTCACTGAAACTTGAAAAAGATATAAAGAAACGGCCAAATCGGGCAAGAACGCTTCGAAATGAGCCGAGATAGACGCAGGATTGAACAAAAACAAATACTCCACAGCCTGGATGAAAATGGCGTAATGCTGGAATAAATTTCGAGAATTTAACGCATAAAGAAGAAAACAGACACAGTCAAGGCAGAAACCTTACCAAATACGCTATAAACTCTGCAAGAATTGATCGCCAACCTCGGCGTTCTCTCCGACCGAAAATACAAGCAAAATCCAGCTCGCCAACTAGGCCTCCCGATTAATATACAGCAGTGACGGGGAAAGGCAGTGACCACGGCATACTCCACTGGCTATCGCCGGTCGTCCATACGGTCTGCCACCTGTTGTGAGGATCCCTGATCAGCGTTTTAGAGCAAATAAATTATGTAAATGATTTGACGGCTGGCTGTATTGAAGGAAGAGCAAACTGTCCCCCCATTGCCAGTTTGGACCAATTTTCTGTTTGCATCAAATAATTATGAAGCAAGATGTTGCATTTATTCCCATGCTATGCATGACACTAGGGGAATTAATGAAAGAAAAAGATTGGGTCAATGTGCATGGCTAGGTGTTTTAAGGAAAAGACATTTCCATTTCCTTAATCATTTAATTTTTTATTTTTTTCTTTCGGTTTTGGTTTATGTGGTTTGTAGAAAAGATTTTTTAAGATGTAAGAATGGTTTTTTTTTGTTCTTTTGGGGAAAGAAGATTTTTGTAAGGGAAGCAAATAGGTGAATGGCACATATAACGTTTTATTAATCATTTAATTTTTTTTTTTGTAAAGAAGAGTTTTTTAGATGTAAGGAAGCCATACTATACATTTGGTAGGAGTGAAAGTTTATTTCCTTATGTATTATTAGCAAATCATTTTAAAAGACATGATTTTTCTTAATTAAGAGTGAGACATTTAGGAAGAGTGGAAAACTATCTTTTTTAAAGTGGTTTTTTTTTAATAAAGGTGATAAACAATTGCATATTCCCAAATAGTAAACAATGATGTTTATCCTCACTAACTCTTAACAACTAAATTATGATAGGTTTTGCCACCTTCCATTTCTCCTTTTTGTAAAACAAGCATTGTTTGAATTGACAAATCTTAGGTTTTTTTTTTATGAATACAACTTTTCTCTTACATATAATGGTGTTCTTGTAAATAACTATTTGGTTAATCTCACATTGAAGCTTATTTTCTCACTAAAAGCTTACCCCAATTTCTTTATTATTGGATCTAAAATAACTAATTGTTTATGGGACAAATCCTCCCTTATCAAAAATTATAAAAATGTTTCATTCATTATAACAACCATTTCTCCCAACCATCCAAACTACATTCAATGAACTTATTTTATTTTTTTATTATTATAGTAGACTATTTTTTAATATTTATTTTTACTATCACTTATTTTCTTCAATTTAATTTATTTATGTTATTATCTATACAATACTGTGAAAATACCATATCAAATTAATTGGTTATTGGTTACAAACACTTTGAAAGTATCATATAAAATTCATTGGTTACATACATTAAAGAGAAACAACAAAAAAATGAAATTTCCATGAAAAATGATACCTTCAAATATTATTATTATTATTTTATTTTTTATTTTGTAAAAATTGTATTAGATCAATATAAGAAGATGAACTAGAAGCTTCAAAAACTCCAAACACAGTTCACATCTATAAATCGAAAAAAAACATTAATACTGAGTTATAGAATTTAATAACTATCTATATATATAGGAATTTGAGAGAAGATGGACTTACTTCACCATTTATGTTTGTAATAGAGGCAATGCATAATAGATGTCTCCTCTCCGAATCATTCAAGCATTGGAAAAGTTTTAAAGGCTTTCAATATGGTAAGTTTTTTATTTCTTCCCTCAAAGACTTGGAATACATTATGTTTAACTTTGAATATACTATGTCTTACTGGAATATGTTTTATAATTTCTTAGATGCCATTAATAACACTACTTTTAAGCAGTTAAGCAGTTATTGTATCCAGAGTAGTAATGTGCTCGACAATTCACTATGAAGAAGATGTTGACACATAACTTAACTTTGCAAAATATATATATAAAAGATTTATACTTAAAAGATTTTATCCCTTTTTAAAATTAAAATAAATTTATATTAATTTATTTTAATGATATTATTTTCATTTTTATTATTATAATTAACTTCTTTTTATTTTTCATTTTGAATGACTTTACCTTTTTTAATTTAATTTATTAATATTACACTATATGCAATATCATAAACTTAAGATATATGAATGAGAATTAAATAAACTGTAAAATTATTACACATCTATCTTATAATTTATTAATATTACACTATGTGCAATATCATAAACTTAAGATATATGAGTGGGCCTAATGGTTAAGAACATGAGATTATTATTATTATTATAAATAAACTATAAAATTAGTATAAAATTATTGTATTTATGTTTACCAAATATAGTATTCATCTTCTTACTTTTTTAATTGTAAATTTACATTATTTTTTATTTGCATTTTATATAATTTTTATCCACTCAAATTGTAATCCAATAATCTCAAGGGCATAATAAATTGAAGATGTCAATGAAATAATAACCTTAAGAAAAGATTAAATTATTTTAAAAATATTTATTCTTTCTACTAAAGCACTTTCTTGCTATTTAATTGAATCAAAGACAATTTTCAATACATATAGACAATTATCCCCGGATGGGGTGGTGAACCATCAAAGGCGTGGAGGCGGAGATGAGGGTAAATAAACCCATGGCCCGTCTTACCTCAGCTCATTCGCGTTACCATGCACCTTGCTTTGAGCATTCAAGGGCGAGACCCCTCAAACAAGCGGCAGTACCAGTGATTATCGGTCCCGGGTTTAATGGATGAATTGATAGGGAAGGTTATGACCGCGTATACCGATCTCATTGTTTTCTCATTCGCCATCAAGCTGTGGGAGGCCGAGCATACTGGAGCACCAGCACCATCTACGATAGACTTTGGCACATTTGCTTATTTTGCAAAAATCGCAGAAGTTAAAGAGGCGGTCACATGCGGCCAGAGGCGGCATGGTATGTTGCTTGATGCGAGCGCAAAGAAACCTTGGCGAGCCATGGCAGCCACCCGGCAATGTGAGGCGAGGCGTGAGGCCACCACGGGAGGCTTCGAGGGGCTTCGAGGCGGTCGACTTCGGACTCACCGGTTAGAGTCACCGGTTCGAATCGGCTCCATGTAGCGAAAGCCCTTTGGCACGGATGGCCCTCCCAAACGGCGGCTTTCCAGAAGCGAGGAAAGGCCCTACACACCATGTTATGTGGTGGAGGAACTGCCTCTAGAGCTCACCCAGGCAGCAGCGTAATGCAACGAGCAGGACGGAAACGTGGCAGCTCCAGAGGAATGTGCAGACACCAATGGCCCCGATCGGCACGCGTCAGGGGACTGGGGCCTTCTTAGTCTCCTCTTCGAGGTACGACAGCTGGTGGGGGATCAGTTCTTCCGCATGGCATGCCTGGAGCAACGAATTGACATTTTTTATGCAGCCCATTCGAGAGCAGCCCAGAAGAAACAATGTACAACCTGCGCTAGAGTTTACGCTTTCCCTGCACGATGGAGGCACGCATCAATGGACGACGACACACATCAGGGTTCAAAGGTTATATGATTGCAATTCTAGTCTTTGTTTTGTTTAGCTCTTTGAGTTCAAGTGTAATTAGAAGCAATAGATTTGTCCTTAGCAAGCGGTAATGGTGGATTTCAGAGACTATGAATGTATCCGGTTTTCCCTTGGTGGAGACGTTGCGAACATTATCAATGTTTTGTTGTTAAGCTCTGTAAGAATGGTTTAACGATGAATTTGGAGAGCCAGTACATCACGGTTTCCCTACTTAGAAGGAGACGGATGGCCTCCCACTATGATTTTGGTTTTTGCCTATTTGAATATATCAGGGACCCACCTTTATTTACAAAGAAAAAAATACATATAGACAATTATAATAAGATGGTGTCCTATCAAAAAAAAAAAAACACTTATTTTGTTTCCCTACATTTCCAATATTTCTGAAAGTGTTCCCTAAATTCTAGGGGCTTGGGAAGTGGTTGGGAATATTTTAGAGAACTTGAGAGGATTTTTGGGAACTTCAATATCAAGAAAATGAGAGGAGTTTGGGAACCATTTTCCTAAAGGAAGAGCTTTAAATTAGAATTATATTAAATTAAAAGTAAATATATTTATTCTATTATTACAAATACATAATTTTTACAAATATTTTCATTATATTTATTCAAAATATCCTTATAAAACTAAGAATTTTTCTAGGGAAATATTGGCTAAAAATTAGTTAAAATAAAAACTTAATAATACTCACTTTATAGTTGTTATAGTTGTGGATATGAAAAACTTTTAATAATGTATATATATGTTTTCTTGATTTAAAACTAAACATGAAAATCTAATAAATCAATACCCTATCAAGCATTTTGCTCCACTCTATAGTTGATATCAGCTAATATATCGTAGTATTATTTTGTTTTCGATACAAAAAAATGAATGTTTCAATTATAAAGATGTTTTAAAGTTATATTGTGAATTTAATTTTAAGAAGATGTTAAAATTGTATATGTATGTATTTTCAATTTTGTTTCTCATTTTTCTAATGAAATATTTATGGATATTAAAGTTTCGGTATTGAAAAATGTTAGAAATATATTCATATAGTGTGCTTCAAATTAAATTAGTAATATCAATAGTGTAGTTGTTGCAATAGGAGAAACATTATCCTCTGTTGACCTTCAATTTTATTGAAATAAGATTTTAAATGTATCAATATTTCTATGCATTATAATCTAAAATATTTTTTATATTTTTAATATATATTATTGCTGCTCTCAAATTCAATTTCTATAAATTTAAAGGAAACATCTACTAGTTTTGGATACTCTTAACCCAACTTTTCCACGTTTAGGAAACAATTGCAATATAGTTATTATTATTTAAAATATAATGCCAAATGCACCGTGTAATATGAAGGTAGGTTTTTCAAAGAGTTGAAGAAAATAAAAATATATGACCGGTATGGTATTTGATCTTTTATTAAGCGGTGCATTTATAATCTTTTCTCTGGCCTCTCCATTTTCGAGGACGTCGAGGCAAAGTTTGAAAGCGGAGAAGTCAAAGTGGGTGGCATGCAGACTCTTAAAAACATCCTTCCAAACCAAAACACAACATGAGTCGCCTGTGTGGGACCATGTGCCTCCGTATCCATGTCCTGCACACAAGTCTCTCAACACGAGTCGTTTTCTTACTTTCTGTTGATAAGGTGGTAACAGAATTATAATGACAGAGAGATGGAGTGTACGTAAAGAAAACCATGTGCCTCCGTATCCATGTCCTGCACACAAGTCTCTCAACACGAGTCGTTTTCTTACTTTCTGTTGATAAGGTGGTAACAGAATTATAATGACAGAGAGATGAATTGTACGTAAGAAAACCATGATTAAAAGAAAACAGGAAACGCCACCCCACAAGAACCGACGCGGCGGGAGCGCTCTATGTCCGTTTCTTAATAATTAGTAATGTCATATGGATCGAGTATACAAACTGTCTGATGATTCAGGAGATATAGATACGGAGGGCTCTCTGTTTAATTTAATTTGTGTATTAATGACAAATTTATTAATGAGAATGAACAGATAATGGTGTATTAATGGAAATATTGTAAATTTATTATAATTTAATTGTTAATTAATAACAAGGATAGTTATCATTAATTATTAACTATTTATTTATGAATGTAAATAAATGTTATTTATTGATTTATAATCAAAATTAATTAAAAAATTATATTACATCATTTTATAAATGATTTACTTTTTATTCATACATGATTTACTTTTTATTCATAATTGATTAATTATTTCATATAACCATTAATGGGGACAAATGCAGCTTTATTCATCATTAAATTTAAAAAAATTATATTACGTTTGTCAGGATAAACTTAGAAAGTTAGTTCAATTGATTTAAAACCAGAAGTAATTTTTTACTTGTTGTTGATAAGGATTTCGACTCTAAACGAAACACATCCATCCATGAAAATTGTCAACTCCACCAAAGAAGTATATACTTGATGGATAAAAAATCGCCAAAAACGTCAAATACACGATTTCATTGATTGGACTGAAAATCGTCCAAAACCTAAAATGTTTGATTCGGATCTTATTACGGGGAAACACTCGATTACCATGAATATCCTTATCAAAAAGCTTGATTCTAAGAATGTTAACTTTATTAAAGTTCTCGTCCGTAGATTTTGGATATATATATATATTAGGGGGGTGAATGGATGAAAATTGTTAACATCAAATGTTTGATTTGGATTTTATTATTGAAAATATTTTATTGCGATGAATATTGATATGATTTTGATTTTATTATTGAAAATATTTAATTGAGATGAATATTGATTTTAAGAATGTTAAATTATATATATATATATATATAATTTATTATTTCAAAATTAAAGGATATACATTTTATTTTTATTTTTTTGTAAAAGTGATTTTATCGAAAGTATAGTTATGATTATGTATCTAATATATAAAGACAATTTAAACAACATGAAAGATAAGAGGCTTTTTAAAATTGTTTCAAACTCCAGCCAAAACCACATTTAGCTCAAGCATGACAGGAGGATGTCATAGTCTTACTAAACTATTGGGGAATAAAGGAAGAGATCAAGAGATCATATTGCACAATAAGGATAATATTAAAAATATTATTACAACCAAAATTTAAGGGAGAAATTGTGGTATGATAAGGAGTTAGAGAGAAAAATGAAACTATGATATTATAGGGAGGTGATCAACCCTAATCTAAAAGATCAAAAATATCTCTCTAATTTAAGAACAAATTAGCTTCATAGTGAAACTAGACATTTGTCTATTCCCAAAAGAGAGTGGATGAAAAAGTCTCTCAAGTTTCTGACACTAAGAAGGTTGAAGATGAAAAACACTTCTCTTAATGCTTTCCAAACACAAAAATAAAATTCTAAATAATTCCAAGTAATCTCTTACTTTCTTAAGATCTAATAAACCAAATTCATTCTAAATAGACATTAATAATCATCATCATCATAAAATTAAATACATAAAAAATAAATATATTGTTTTGAAAACAAATTTTAAAATATATTTTTTTTAATTTTTTAATTTAAAATCTATAATATTTAATTTCTCTAAACAATTAAATATTATCCTCTCTTATAATATATACATTAAATTCTCAATTATAATATACAATTGAAAGTGTTTGTTAATTTCCCAAAATTTATAAACCAAATATATTAGTGTTCATTTCTATTTTGTAAGATATGATTATATATACATTTAAAACTATTATTTTCTTAATTAGTATGGATCAAAGGTCCATTTCATTTCTACTATGTAATAGATGATTATATGTACATTTAAAATGATTATTTTTATTAATTAGAATTCGCCATTTCTAAGATATAATTCTATGTATATTTAAAATAATTATATAAAGGTCCATTTCATTTCTGTAATAGATGATTATATGTAAATTTGAAATGATTATTTTTATTAATAAGCATGGGCCATTTTTAAGATATAATCCTATGTATATTTAAAATAATTAAAATAAAATATTTAAAATAATCTTAAAAGGAAAAAGAAAAATCAAATTTATCACTATATTGCATTGGATCTTAACATTATAAGCAAACCTTAATCAAAAACTTATCTATTCAAATCCCTAATCATGATGATTGTCATTAAAAGAGGACAAGTTTCGGTTTGGGGTTTTAGTAGTACGCTTTATTAAACCTCCTCTGTGCTCCAAATTAGAGAAGGTCCTTCATTACTAAAAAGAGTAATGGAGTGATGAGTTTGGGGTTTTATTATAGTTTATTGAGCTCCTCTTTTATACTCAAAATTAGAGAAGGTCCTTAGCTACTAAAATAGACTAACTTTGTCTTTTTTCTAAAAGAAAAATTTATCCTTGTATTAGATTGGGGTAAATCAAGAATAATACAATAATCGTCCGATCTATGAATGTGTTAGGCACATCAACGCGATCAATAAGGAAAACTTCATCTTGTGAGGAGGAAAGACTTCAAAATTTGCGGAAAAAGATGCCAGTCAATATAAAACCATCGTTGTAACAGCGAGTATTCCAGCCAGTTCTGTGCAGGTCGATAGATATTTTAGGTGAATATTGGATTGGGATCCGCTCTGTAGGTAAACTTTGCAGATAAATATACATCCAGACAGTCCACCGTCGATCAATGAAAGGAAGGAGATCAACCCAGGTGAGAGTGCAATAAAACAGTCAGCTAGAAAACGGAAATACTATGATTGTTGTTCTYCAGTCCACCTTCCCAGAATTGATAATATAAGATACTCGGAGAATCCCAGAGAGCTTTTTTGGAGAGAGAATCGGCCTCTTGATTTTGTTCCCTGTAGAGATGTGTGAAGCTGGTATGGGAGAGGGTCAGTAAAAGTTTTCGAATTCTATCTTTCCAGCATTCCAATGCCGTAACTCGAAGAATCCCTTTCCCATTTAACCAGTCAATAATTGTTTTGGAGTCCCCTTTCAAATGAAGATTTGTGATGTTTAGACGGGAAGCTAAAAAAAGAGAGCCCCAAGCTCCAAGAAGCTCAGCTTTTGTGTTAGTTCCAAAGCCACAATTTATTACACCACATCTCGAGCCAGTGACAGCCATCTATTACACCACATCCCGATCCTTTTTTCTATCTTTGTAATGAACCATCTCCAGTCCATAGTCTTGTATGCATTTGCCTTTAAGAAGTATTCGAGATATCGAAAACCCTTTGTGAGATCATCAAAATTATAAGGGAAACTTTCCTTTAAATTTCCTAAAGTCTCCCCTTGGATTCTAACAAAGTAGAAGTTAGATTTTGTCTAGTTTATCTGCAGACCAGAGGCACTACAAAAAATCGGTAGGATCTATTTTATCTCTTTCCACTCATCAATAGATATATTTGTCATAATTAGCACATCATCCACAAAAAACATTTGCAGAATCTTAACTAATCTGGAGACCTTTACCCCTAACAACTTCCCTTCATCCTTTCCTTTCTTTAAAAGCAGGATAAGTCCTTCCATGATAATAATGAATAACAGAGGTGATAACGGACAGCCTTGCCTCAGGCCTCTGCCACTTTGAAACATTGGTGAAGTCTCCCCGTTTATAAGGACTGTGAAGTTTGCGCTGGTCACACAACTAAGAATCCAGTTTGTGAAAGGAATATTGAAGCTCGTTTGAATAAGAGTCATTCTTAAAAAATCCCAATTGATGCAATCATAAGCTTTCTTAAGATCCAGCTTTAAGATCGTAGCTTTTGAATTTTTTACATTTATAATGTGCAGGCATTCTTGTGTCATTCCTATAGCATCCAAGATCTGTCTACCTTTTAGAAAACCTAACTATTCCTCCAACGGCGAGCGAGAGACAATAGGCTTTATCCTATTTGCAATTACCTTTGAAATCAACTTGAAACATAAATTACACAAAGCAATTGGTCTATAATCACAAAAAGATGATGGATTATTAACTTTTGGGATAAGAGTCAAAAAGGTCGTGTTAAAGACTTGTTCACTAAGCCCCGGGTCCTAGAATCCTCCACCACTTCTAGTAAATCATCTCCCACTAATTCAAAGAAGTGGATAAAGAACTATATTGTCCAACCGTAGGGCCCCAGGCTCTTGTATTTTGCAAAAGACTTAAGAACCTCCCAAAGTTTCGTCTTCGTACAAGGTCTGTCTAATAGAGTTGAATCATCAGCATTGACCAAATGGCCAAAAAGACTAGCAATATGAACTTGATCGTTAATAACCACATGAGCGGACTCCTCATAAAAAAATGTAAAGTACTTGACAACTTCTTTTTTGATAGCACCCTAACCAAAAAAAAAAATCACCGCTCTCATCCCTGATGTCCCAAATGTAATTTTTGTTCCTTCTAAAGCTTGTAAAATTGTGAAATAATTTTGTATTCTTATCACCACTCTTTATCCATATGGCTCTGCTTCTTTGGCGCCACAAGTCATCTTCATCTAGTAAGATTTTGTCTCGCTCAACATCAAGAATTTTTATTTGTGTATCCCTATCACTGCTCCTTTCCTCCTATGTTGCTTCCAGAAACAAGTCTTTCAAATGACCCTCCAATCGTAATAACCTTTCTTCTTGCTTTTTTTTAAATTTTTTGCCCAAGCTTTTAAGCGAAATTTTAATGACTTCAATTTTAGGACTAATCTCTATTGTACATCACTTTCATCCAAATGAGCTCGATCCTTCCAGATTTCTCTCACTAAAGAGGCAACCTCTTCTTCACATAACCAACTTGAGTTAAACTTAAATGGATAGGCCGTCGGTAAGGATTGACAATCTAATTTTAAAAATACCGGTGCATGGTCTAATATGAAGGGATATTCCACCCAAGATTTGTATCTGCTAACTCCCAATAAGAGATCTTCAGCCAAAAAGACGTGGTCCAATCTTTTTGAGATACCACCAGAGCCCCCTCTACCATTTCTCCAGGCCGAAACCAGAACATCCAATGTAATGTCCACCAGTTTATTTCCATTAAATAAGTCTTTAAAGAAACTTGTCAATTGATTCAGGTGCACAGAATCTCCCCACATCTCCCCTGCATCATAAGTGAAATTTAAGTCGCCAGCCAAAATAAGATTTATGTGTGCCAAAAGACCCCTGGTAGCCACCTTTTCTCGGAAAGATTTTATGTCCAAACAGGGACAATAAACATTTAACAAAGTAATTGACTTTTTTAGCTCCAGACTAGTACTTGTTAGGAGGATTCCACCACAACACAAAAAAGGACATATGTCAAACTTTTTTGGATCCCAAGACACTAATAAACCCCAGGAAGATCCGACTGAACTTATAGCACATGAGATCCAAGAAGGTTGAAAAGAGTTCATAAAGGCCCTGGCCTTTTTTTCCTCCACCAAAGTTTCTTGTAGGAAAATAATATTTGGTGAATTCCTCCGAAGAAGTCTTCGAAGGGAGGCAGATTTCAAGATCCCCCCCACCCCTCTAATGTTTAGTGAGAGAAAGATCATGATTTTTCTCTCGCAAGGGATTTCATGCCTCTAGGCGCCCCGTTTTCACCGATGATGGGTAAGTGTGACTCAACAGGAAAATTTTCAATTTCAGCCTTCTTTTTCCTCGCACTCCAAGTTTTTATGGGGGAAATTTCAAACCCAAAACCCTTTGACCAGGTGTACTCCTTCCCAAAAGACTCCCTTGAAGGACACGACTGTCCTGAAAACCCCTCTGACTCATGTCTATTGTAAACAGTCCTCCCTAGAAAGGTAGGTATAGGTATTGGTGAGATCGCCTCTCTGTAGGAGGGGATCAAGAACTCTATAACTTCACCGATGGCACTATCTCCCAGCCCTGGTTTCCTACACCA